>JASKGO010002490.1:0-12898 GCA_030556065.1 Holobus sp. GC000080
AAAATTTGAGTTTTTTTTCGTCAAGTCACAGCCAACTGCCCCGTCCACACGGTTATGTGCATTTTCCTCGGTCTATCTCTCTCATCAGTGTGTCCATTCATTATAGGTCTATGAAAGAAACACAAAAATAAATAATTGCAATTTGTTTAATTAACAATCCAAAGATGAATTCCAGTAGTAAAATAAAAATAAGCATTCTGGATAAACCGTTGAGCAAAGGAAAGGGTGACATATCGCTTAATTGCTTTGCATTATTGTTCTCTGAAGTTGTTCAATACTCACAAAACAAATCCAGTACAGTACCAGAACTACAAAATCGGTAATTATAAAGTGTTTTTCATTAGCAGCAAGTGATTAATCATTATCTTTTTAGATTACATAGCATTGGTTACAATGTAGGATCGAAAATAATTGACCTATACTTTGTTCGAGAGAGGAATTCCAAGAGAGAAATCAAATTGCTAAATATCCTGCTGTATATCAAATCAACACTTTGGAAGGTATTTAGTTTAAGTGGATTACTTGATAGGTTTTACTTTATGTGAATTTACAGACACTATTTGGCAAAGAAGCAGACAAATTGGAACATTCTAATGATGATGAAAACACTTATTATATAATTGAAAAAGAGCCCATTGTTAATAAGTTCATATCGATACCCAGGGATAAGGGTAGTTTAAACTGTGCTGTATTTATAGCTGGAATTGTGGAAGCTGTGTTGGTGGGCACTGGATTTGTAAGTATAATTTTTGCTTTTGAGTTTTGTTTTTTTGTTATTGGTCAATGAAATGATTAATTAGGCAATATTGAAAAAAAATCACATAAAATTTAATGGTAACAATAAAAAAGAGTTTTATGTTTCGTTTGTTGAGAAATTATCTACTTTTTTTGCTTAATGAAAATAAGTAGGTCCTGTTCTATTAAAAAAAATGATTAATTAAGAGCCAGACATTAAAATTTTTACCGTCAAATTAAACCATTAAGGATCATTGGTTAAAAAGTATTAGGTTAAATTGGGTTAGTTTAAAACTTAAAAGATTTGATTTAAGAGGATTTTTTAAATTCATATTGAAATTGAAATAATTATTGTAAAAGCAAAATTATCTTTTTTCTAATTTCTAATTAGTTTTGTTCTTTAAATAGTTTTTTGTAAAGAAATAACAATGGACATATTCTCACTTGACCATCCTAATAGACAAAAAAAGTTTTCCACAATAACTAATAAAGAAAAATTGAAAAACAATCTATGAATCACAAAAACAATAAATTTCAATTTACATAACTAAACAAAATACCACGGTCACCAAAATTAACAAAATATAAAATAAATGAAAACTATGTGTCAAAAACAACCTTGCCCATCCTTTAAGAAGACTCTTGACATAGAAAACAATATCACCAATTTTCATAGGTGTTTATTAAAAAAAACCAGTTCCATCTTTTATAATCCTTACCCCGATCGCGCAAAAAAATAAACACCAACTGTTTGTAAAACTTGCGTAACAAATTCCGACCGTTACAAAATTCAACTCCAAATACAGACAGAACTCATTAATTCTCCGCATCATATAAATCACACGAGCGAACAAATTAATAACTTTTTTCGCAGGCAGCGAAAGTGACGGCTCATTGGCACAACGGAACCACTTACATGGTAAAATTCGAAGAAAGCGTCGTGTCCAGAGACAAGCAACTGGAAGAACGATAATTACTTTTCCAATTAATGCAATTATTGAAAAGAAAACTTATTTATACCGATATATATATATAATTAACAATAATAATAATTACACTTTATTCACATATTGTACTACAAGATACAGATTTTCTTTTCGCTTTTCCTGTTAGATCAATTTATTGAATCGATCCTTGTAAGCTACCTGTCCCGTTCTGAACTTGAGTTCCTTTTCGTCCCTGAGCTTCTTGAAGAGGAGTGCGCCGCCGACCAAGGGAATCAAGAAGAACAAACCGGTGCGAACGTTCTTCGGCGTCGCTTCGAACATATCCTCGCCGGTCGTTCGCATTGCCATGAAACGCGAATATGCTGTGTCCATCTGTAAGAATTTGATTTTTATTTACTTCTTTATTATTATTATTTAATTAAAATTAGTTTTTCTTTTTTTGTTGTTATATTTTTGAAATATTTGAAGGATAACTTTTTCGCACTTTTCATCAGCCAACCTTTTTTTATTTTTTTTGTTAAAAAAGCATTAAGAAAATTGATTTTTTTTTCTGTTTTATTAAGCAATAAAATTTATCCTCAAAAAGAAAGTATAAATTAAATTACACAATAACAATAATGTTGCATTTTAAAATAATACCTTCAAATACCTCAATAACCAATTTATTAGAAAAAACATTTTCATAAACAAAATCACAAAACGGTCAAAACCTAAAGATAATAAGAAAAACGCGCCATCAATTATAAGCGCTACACTTGTCGCTTCTTGTCTAAAAGCGTTGATTATATAACTGAGATATCTAGAGACATCATTTTTGACCCACTAACATTTATTACACGCCGCAGCTACCACATCACATCCTAAAGAAAATCAAAAACTTTTGTGTCGATAATGGGACGCTCGAAGAATGACTTAATCGCCCACACAAACAAATAAACATCAAACAAAAGCGTCTTTAACTCTTTAATAACGATCTGAAAAGGTGGAACGTTGCATAAATCAAATAAACGAAAGCATTTCAAGTATTGTACATACTGCACGATGCATTCTTCAGATTTTGAATATAAAATATGATATAAAAGCGCATATGGTACGTCAATTTTTTTGTTGCTTTCAGTATTTCGATGTGAATGCTAAATAATAGAAATAAAAGTTATTAACGACACTTTCTACTTACTACTCTCTTCTAACGGTTACGCAAGTCGCATTAAGAGGCATCTCGAAAGAAAAAAAAAGTACCCGCCAACACACGCAAAGAGCATACCGCAACACAAATTTACAATTTTATTTACTTTAAAAAGTTAAAAAAGTTTAGAAAACAGCACTAAGGGCTTTCGATTTTACTTGAACAACGTTATTAACATTTGCAAAATTAAAATGCGCTTAAAGAGGTTCTCGGAATCCCAAAAGGAACGAATGTTTTCAAATGCCAGCAGCCTCTTTGCATCAGACACAGTACGATACGAGTGTCGAAGATCATCTTCCTGGATCTCGATGAATTTTTCCAAAGCGTTCACCTTTTCGAAAAGAATGCGCGTGGCTTTAATTGAGAGGGAGAATCAGATGATCGAAGACGAAATATTAAATATGGTCTCGCAATGGATAACCGTTTAGTTAATTTATAGAGAACAAACGTTAAAGCAGCGCCCAAAGTTTTTTAAATTTTTTTAATTTTTGCCATCAATTCAGAGATTTAATAGAAGATGAAGTGTTTAATTATAATATTGGTTGCTGCGGTGGTTTTTGCACACGGAAGGACACAGAAAAAAACTGATAGAAGAAGACAGTTACCAGATTTCGGATTAAATCCCGAACAAATTAATCTCAATTTACAGGACGTACCTTTGCCCTTCGAGGGCAACAGATTGGAATTCGAAAATACCATCGGTCAGCTTTGGGAGAGCTTTAAGGTGAACTTTATTACTTTCCAAATTTTAATTAAAATCCTAAAGAGAATAATAAGATTTAAAAAAATCTAAGTTTTAGAAGAAATAATGCAAAAATAATGGTAAAAACCAAATTATGATAAAAAATAATGCAGATAATAAAAAAAACATCTTTTTCTAATTTTAATTTGATTTTAATTACTTTTCCAAAAACGCAAATAAGAAAAAAAACCATTTCGATAAACTAAACAAGACATTTTATTTTTCAGACAACGTTCGGAAAAGTTTACAGTTCAGTGGAAGAAGAAACTTTGCGAAGAAACGTCTTTATTGAAAACTACAACAAAATATCGCGGCTAAACCAGGATTACAGCAACGGATACACAAATTTCGTGCAAAGATTGAACCCCTTTGCTGACATGCTTCACAGTGAATTCGATGCCGCCTTAAACGGCTTCAACAGGAGCAACAGGCACCGGGGCCGGGAACTATTTCCAACTAGCGGCAGTACGTTCATACCGAGCGCCAATGTGGAATTACCAAGCCGCATCGACTGGCGCGAATTAGGAGCTGTGACACCGGTGAAAAGTCAAGGATTATGCGCGGGATGTTACGCATTCAGCGCCGTAAGTAATGATTTCGAAATTAATAATATTGAAAATTCATCAATTCAATGTCCTTGCAGGCAGGTGCCATTGAAGGCCACTGGTTTAGGAAAACGGGCATCCTCCAAGAGCTCAGTACACAGAATTTAATAGACTGCACCACAGAGTATGGAAATGACGGATGCCAAGGGGGTCTAATGGACCCCGCGTTTCAATACGTCAAAGACAACAGGGGCATCGACACGGATCCCTCTTATCCATATGAAGCAGCCGACAGGGAATGCAAATACAGGGAAGACGGCTATGGCGCACATGACACAGGCTTTGTTGATATTCCAGAAGGAGATGAGGAAGCCCTGAAGAATGCTGTGGGCACTTTGGGTCCAGTATCAGCAGCCATTGATGCCAGCAGGGATAGCTTACAGTTCTACTCTGAAGGAGTTTACTTTGATAAAGATTGCAAAAACAGTGTGGAAGATATGAATCATGCTATACTGGTTGTTGGCTATGGCACGGAACCAGATGGTAAGGAATATTGGTTGATTAAGAATTCGTACGGGCCCCAATGGGGCAACGGAGGATATATGAAATTGGCTCGTAATGCGGGTAATCATTGCGGTATTGCTAATATTGCTAGTTATCCTCTTGTTTAGAGTAATTTGCAATATTTTCTTGTATAAAGTGTAAGTGTTATGTAAAAATAGAGGTTATGTTTTTGTCTACTTACCACAATGCCTCCTTCGCCTGTGGCTTGCCGGAAAGGATTCGTTTGTTGTTTCAGCAATTCTTCTCTAAGTTGTTGGCGTCTTTGCTGATACCATTTGGCTTTGCTTACCTCCTTACTGGAGGCATTATAGTGGTCAGGCATTTTTACAAAACAAATCGTTTCACCTTCGCCACACAACACTGACGCTGTCAGCTGACAAAATTTATGTTTACTGGGTTGTCTAATGTATGTGTATCGTGCAAGTATCGTGTATATTCAGTTCATAAAATAATTGACCTACATTGGATCTCTTCCTTTATATTATTCAATAAATAGCAATGTTTTTAGTACTTTTAAAGTCATCTTTGATCTAAGTCAACGTTTCTGTATTTATTTTATATTTTTAAGACAGGAAACCGGAAACACTTTTTTGAGGTTATGTATTTGGCGCTCAAGCGCCCTCCCACGCAGTAATAATGGCCGAATATGTAACTATTTTTGTATAAGAATTGGAGCAAATAGGAGGTTCCCTTGTGACCATATGGTACAGGATACAGGTCACATTCCTTTGGGGTACTAATTATGCACTTTTTAATATACTAATTGGCAATTATTGTCTAATGATCTCTAATTAGGCACCACTTAGGGTTCTTTAAATACCTAGGGCCCCGGGGCATCTTATAACTTTTTAGAAAAGGGGTTGTTGAAAAAGGGGATGTTAAGAAATGTTGAAAATTACTTAAAGCTGTTCGCCTTTCACTCGAAAAGATACTAAATTTATTGAATTTTCACTGGGAATTCAATTTTACACTAGAAATTTTTTAATTTCATTTAAGTCGCATTTTTAATAAAGAGTTTTGTGTCTTTATTTACTATAATTGTTTTTTGTGCATTTTTCAAAGTCAGATAACTATATAAGCAAGAATCTAATTACAAACAGTCTATTAATTAAGTAATTTATATGCAGAGCCAGCAACTAATTAAACTGGATTTCAAAAATTTGCTGAAGGAAAAAAAGTAATTAGAAAATTCGATTCCAAGAACTATGAAACCATAAAAAAGGTGTATCTAGACTAAAACTTGTTAATTTGCAAATTTGGTAACTTTGAATTTTGTTTAATTTCCTTGATTGCTTCCTCACGAAAACTTTGATTTTCCATTTGATATTGCAATTACTAAACTCGCAATTATAATTTTCCTGTAGGAAAACAATCTTTTTCGATAAACAGCGATTCCAGTTGCGTAATTAATGCTTTGTAATCAAAAGTTAATCATTAATCTTCCAAGTTCTTGTTTATGAAATCCAAGCCAATCATTAAATACGACCATGATGAATATTTTAAAAACAATTTGCAACAAATAAGAGGGAGAATGGAAGATGATTAAAACATTATAAAAGCGTTCGATTTAGATAATTGCTCAGTTAATCAGCAAACTAGCTGTGAAACCTGTTCAGCAAATTATAATTATCATATCTAAAGATGCGATCTTGTTTACTACTGGTAATATCCGCTTTGGTGCTGGGATTGGCCCATGGGCAACCCCAACGCAACCGAAGACAATTCCCATCGATTCCGACAGCGAAATTTCCTCAAGCTAATTTACCTCCAGCCCTCACACCTAATTTCCCAAAGCTCAATTTGGATGATATCCCTTTGGCCGCTAACGTCAGCAATTTTAATGACCAAATTATTGGACAACTCTGGGGAGTATTTACCGTAAGTATTTTCATCATCCAATTCCTTAAAAGTGGCTTATTTCAAGGGAAAAAAGATTATTTGAGTTTTAAAATTTCAGAAAGCCTTTGGAAAATTATACAAATCACCAACAGAAGAAAAGGAAAGACAAAACATTTTCACTGAAAACTACAAAAAGATCGGCCAATTGAACCAACAGTACCAAAAGGATTTCGTGCAGAAGTTGAATCAGTTTTCTGACTTGCTGAACAGCGAATTCAACACTTTATTGAACGGATTCAACAAAAAGGGCCGTAGCAGCGGGCAAAAAGGGGTTCCGAAAGACAAAGGCCAACAGTTCGTTTCGACTGACAAGAAAACAGTACCCGACAGCATCGACTGGCGCAAATTGGGAGCCGTAACACCAGTAAAAAGTCAAGGTTTATGTGCTGGCTGTTACGCATTCAGCGCGGTAAGAAAAATGCAAATTAGGGTAATAAGCTCGGAATTTTACTACTGATTATAAATACTTGCAGGCTGGTGCCATCGAAGGTCACTGGTTTAAGAAGACTGGCGAGCTAAAGGAACTCAGTCCGCAGAATTTGATCGATTGCACGGCCGAATATGGAAACGACGGATGCCAAGGGGGCCTAATGACGCCCGCTTTCGAATACATTCAGAAGAACAAAGGCATCGCCACGTCCTCTGCGTATCCTTACGATGCGGAAAACAAAGAATGTAGATACAAGGCCGAAGGACAAGGTATCGAGAACAAAGGTTACGTTGATATCCCTGAGGGAGATGAGGAAGCTCTGAAGAACGCTGTTGGTACCCTGGGTCCTGTTGCTGCAGCTATGGATGCCAGCAGAGAAAGCTTTCAATTTTACTCTGATGGTGTGTACTACGATAAGGAATGCAAGAATGCCGTTGAAGACATGAACCATGCTGTTTTGGTGGTTGGATATGGAACGGACCCTGATGGTAAGGAATATTGGTTGGTTAAGAACTCCTACGGTCCTAAATGGGGCAAAGATGGGTACTTTAAGTTAGCACGCAATAAGGGAAACCATTGCGGCATAGCTAACATTGCTAGTTTTCCTTTGGTTTAAGGAAATTTGCAAATTTTCTGCAAAGTATGGAGTTGCAAATATTCAAAATTAGTTCTTTGAATGTTTAGGAATATTTTTTTCATATTACTCTTTTAGATGTCCTTAATGTTTTTTGCAATGGTTCTTATTGTACAATAAATGCATTATTAAACAGTAATTGTTATTTTTATTTAAATTTTAATATTTAGTTACAAAGAAAGATTACAAGTGCAAAGTTAAAACAAACTATTTAATACGGCCATTATTAAGATTATTGGCAAAATTTAAGGGTGAAAACGTAACATTTTAATACAGTAATAAAAATATAGATTTATTAGTCTTCTTCAGTAAGTGTATCGAGCAAATTCTTTACATTTTCCTCCACCTTGGCATCTGAAAAGCAAACATAAAGTAAAATCGAAAAATTCAGTTTGTTTTCATACTGTTTTTCAAAATGCGTTTCACTCCCTGATATCCCCTTCTATTTCCTGGATCTTTTGTAGCATGCTCAGCCAATTCCTTGGAGATATCTTTGATATTTTCTTGCAAAGACATTAATTGCTGTTGAATATTCATAGCATTCAAAGCGACAGGTGCAGACGCTTTGGAAAATTCAAAATGTTCCAATAGAGGCACTTCCAAAGTGTCATCTTTTCTGTTCTTTGCAATGTTCTTCTTTTTGGCGGTCAGGGAAGAGCACGTTGGAACATTTTGTTCATCTTCTGAATGTGCTGCTGTAAACCATCTAGGAGAATTGCTGACACTTCTTGGACTTCTGGTTAAATTGCGATTATCCAATAGTTCAAAGAAACAGGTGTCTTTAAAGACGGAAGGTCCTTCTTTAATGAGAAACTCAATGGTCCTCAATTTGAAAACTTCGTCAACAGGAAACGGTTCATCAGTGAGAAGCAACTTTAACTTGTTGTTTCCTTCAAACCTTCATTAGAAGCAGTAAAAGTTACAATAGATAAATAAAAGGGAAAACGTTAAAAATTGAAAATTTTGGGACACTTACGGGTTACACAACATTTTCGCAATGTTACTAATTGGAATTTCAAGGAATTTCACATTTTTAGATAGCGGATAACGACAGGAAAATGAAACATTTCCCAACTGGTTGTTCCAATTTATCTGTTGGCATCCATTGGAATTCTCCATCTATACATAAAATTGTACTACTTTATTAAAATCTATTACATTTGTTAGAAATAAAGCAATTACCCTGTTCTTCCATATTAGAGTATCGTTAAATTTGATAAAGAACGTTTCAATAAGCATTTTTTAGGAAAATATTAGCAGATTTTGCTGTTGAAATGAAATATTGTTGATGCAGAATATTGCAGATGATTCCCACTACTTATAACCTATCTTATAGAGCTTCTAAGATGGCGGATATTAAGCCATTCTTCAGACATATTCAGATATGCATTTTGGTTGAATATCTGGATGACAAATTACATAGAAATAACTTTAATTTAATATTAATTAACTGAAAAATGCATCTTATTACTATTTAATTACTGCTTTGAAGGTTTCAAGAACTAAACCACCCATTAATAGTAAAGAAATAGCTAAATAAATGTTTCTCAATAAAAATAGCTTATTTCATTAGAATATAATTGATAGATCGCACTATTTATTCGATGTAATAATTGGTTATCAAGTTTAGTAATGATTTGTTTTCAAAAGCGAGTACATTATTTGTTTTGGTCGCAGTTTGGGTGTTCTGCTTCAGGTTAGTCTTTTAATTTGTTTCATTCCGCAGGCTGCATGTTTAATTCTAGTTGTGGTTTAATGATTCTACTCGTAGTCATTAATTATTTTTTTTATACTTTTACCCTTCGTTTACGAGTATTATTTCCATAATTTTAAACTGCATTTTCATAGTTTGAAATTTAAGTAAACGTTAAATTTAACTGGTGGTTTCTTACCAGCAATTAAAAATTAAAACAGAAGTTGGGAAAATTAGATTATTCTTAATAATAATATCCTTCATAATTCTATATTTAAGAAATGCTCAACTATTAATTTTTTCCATTCCGCATGCTGCAGGTTTAATTCTAGTTGTAATTTAATAATTAATTAATTATTATTACTGTTAAAAATTGCAATAGGGTTAAGTTTTTCATACTTTTACGAGTTTTGTTTCCATAATTCTTAAACTGCATTACCATAGTTCCAAAGTTTAAGTAAACTTTAAATTCAACTGGTTGTTTTCTTCTTCTTCAAATTCCATTCTTTGTTTTGTTTTTCTCTGAGAGAATTGTTTTTCAAGTTTAGTTTTCTTACCAGCAATTAAAAATTGAAACTGAAGGTGGGAAGATTTGATTATTCTTAATAATAATAATCCTAATATTAAAGAAATGCTCAACTAAAAGCACAATTTAGTTTTATTGGTATTTCTTACAGTAAAAAACTGAATGTATTAATTACAAAATATATAATAAAAACAACACATAGCCTTAGGCACTATTATAAACATTATCACGTAGAAGTTTACGCAAAATCTTGCCGGAACTACTCTTGGGAATCGATTCAACAAATTGAACTCCTCCGTGAAGCTGCTTCTGAACCGATACCTGTTTACTTACGAATTCAACAATCTCAGATTCCGTCACATTCGATCCCGCTTTCTTCACGACAAAAGCTTTTGGCAATTCGCCAGCTTTTTCATCAGGAATTCCAATTACTCCAGCATCAGCAATCTCTTGATGCGACATTAGAATGTTCTCTAATTCTGCAGGGGGCACCTATAATTTTTTTAATTTTTTAATATTACCAAATAGAATTTTAATATTAAGAATTAGATTTTTTTAGTATTAAGAACTATTAATTATTATTTAAGAATATTTAGGGGTACATACCTGAAACCCTTTATATTTGATAAGTTCCTTCAGTCTTTCAGTTATAAACAAATGTCCTTCGCCATTGAAATAACCAATGTCCCCGGTGCGAAGAAACCCATCCGAGTCAAACGCGATTTTGTTAGCTTCTTCATCACCTAGGTAGCCTTTCATTACCGTGGGCGATTTGCAGCAAATTTCCCCAGTTTGTCCAGGACCTAACAGATTTCCGTTTTCAATATCGACGATTTTTGCTTGGAAATTGCAAATCAAAGTTCCGCAACTTGCAGTATACTTTTCGACTCCTTTACTTAAAATACTCACGGCTGATGATTCGGTACAGCCATAAACTTGCCGAACAACAATATTAAACCTAATAATTTTCATGATTAATTTCCAAAAAAATAAATTTAAATAAAAAAAGTTGACTGACTTGTTTTTCAATTCAGCTTCCACTGATGTTGGTAAAGCTGCAGCCCCACAAATAATATCACGAACAGAGGCCAATTTGACAGCAGAAGCCGACGGGCTTTTGCTTAGGAATAAAGCCAGTGGTGGCACAATTAGGAGTTTGGTAATCTTGTACTTTTCAATGGCATTTAAGAATGCATCTGGTTGAAATTTGGCCATAATTATTGACTTGATGGTAACTACAAGTCCAGCTAAGGGAATCATCAAGCCCATGATGTGGAAGAATGGCAAGTTGGCAAAGAGTACATCCTTGGCGCTAATATCTAAATACTGAGGATAACTGTAAAAACAAATTCATTCGAAATTGAATAAATTTCTAAATGTTATCAATCAAAGATTACCAATTTAGAAACTGATATTTGATGTTATTATGAGTCAAAGCCACACACTTCGGTTGACCAGTGGTGCCGGAAGAACAAAGAATAACAGCCACATCCTTATCGGCATCGATTTCCGTCGCAACATCGAATGTTTCCACAACCACTTCGTACTTTTGGAACTCATCGAAGTGCCAAATGTGTTTCAAATACGAAGCGTCCTTTTGGACTTCCTTCAGTTCATCCACTTTGGCAGGCGGACAGATAACCATGACAGGTTTGCAAATGGCAAACAAGTGTAGCAGTTCCCCTGCAAAAAACACGCGGAATTATTTACAATTTGTGCAAATACACAAACAGATATGAATAAATGCATGGTAAACAAGAGCAATTTGTAGAGAAAACGTGCAAAAACCCACGTTTCGTGTAATCTGGGTTAACCAAATTCAATGCGGCACCGATAAATTGACCCGACATGAACGGCACCAGATAATCCAAACGGTTCTCGCTGACCACGGCAATACAGTCGCCCTTCTTGAGGCCCAAATTGCGGAAACCGTGCGCCAAACGAATGGACCTATCCAAAAACTGTCCGAATGTTAAATTCTTGTAAGTGGTACCATCCACCTGTAAGCACGTGCAAGTGATTTAACAAAAAATGAAAAAAAAGCAAGCGAAAGAGAAAGTAAATTTATCTTTTTATATACCATGAAAATTGCGCGCGGATCCGGTTTTTTCTTCATCATGTTGTAGAAGTACTCCCCGAGTCCGGAGGTCTCATCGTCCACCCTGATGGTTTCCCCTTTTAAAACAAGATCTAATCCCTCCATCGTGGAAGTTACTTGCTGTTCCATCTTTCCAAATGCAAACACAATTAAACAATTTAAAAACTTAAAACACAAAAATTAAAATATTTTGTGCCACTTTAGGAGCAATAAAAACGCGGTTTTTGTGCAATTTTATTTCTCTGTATGTGGTTAAAGGAAGACGAGCACATTAAAAATGAGGCAAGAGTGCCGAATGTTGATTCGAAATAAACACGTGTTCGTAAAGAGGATACGCAAAGATAAAACGACAGGATATTGGCACAAGTAGACTCAATTGCGTTACTGGTTTCAAAAAAAAAAGTTCTCTTCTTTTGTACCTTTTTCGCTCATCCACTTGTAAACTGGCAACATAATAGTCAGCCCTTAATGGACTCATAAAATGTAATAATGGTTAATTGCCCTTTTAAATGTGTAATATATTTCTCTTACAGATAATATAAAAAATATACTTACAGTAACAACTAAAATATATATGGATATTATACGAAAACAACCACAATCACGGCTCAAATAGTGCCTTTTCAATGCACCTTTTTTGAAAAATACTTCAACAACGAACAATATATTAAGATTAAGTTTACATGGTTTGAATTTTTAAAAATTTCACAGAAAAATTTAGCTTTTAAAAACTGAAAAAGCAAAAAATGTTCTGTAATTCCCTTTCCAATTAGTTTTTCTTTAGTTTTTTTTTTTGAAAATTCAACTGATTTATTTGGAAAAATTGGGGAATTTTCAGTACAAAATAAGCTAAATTTTCCAAACATCAAGAAATTAACATCAAGCTTGTGTAAAAGTAA
>JASKGO010002499.1:0-17327 GCA_030556065.1 Holobus sp. GC000080
GGCCGGCAAGATATGGGTAGTGGTGTTTGGGTAGGCATCCCCATCACCATGGCAGAAGGACCTTCGGGTCGATAGCCTCCCTGTGCTCAAAGCACAGAAAAATTACAGTAACTAACTGTAATTTTTTTAATGTCTTACAAACTATTTAATTGTTAATTATTTAATTATAAATTAAATTTCGTTACTTTTTTATTTATATTAAACGCCCTTTGTGATTGATTTTCTTTTTCAATTGAATAATTTTGTAATATCAGAAAATAAATCTTTCAATACTTTTGACTCAAAAAAATACTATTTCGCGGGATTTTCAATTATTTTATAATAAAAATGTCCGTATAATTTATTTTGATATATTTTTAAAATCGTATTTTTTCCGCACTGTTTATTTATTTATTTTTAATTAAATTCAATTTTAAAATAATTTTTAATTGACCAATTTATATATTTAATAATTTTTATATTATTACAAAACTGCAAAACTAACATTTTAATCAATTGCAAACAAAACAATTATTATTTTAAATTGATTCAAATTATTTTTAATTAAAAAATACAAACAAAATATATTTTGATTACTTCCTACTAAAAATATAATTTGACTATTTCCTATTTCACTACTTTTACTCTCACAGTGGCATACTTAACACTTAACATAATAATTAATAAAACAATTAATTACTACAATAATACCAATAAATAATAAATCAAAAAGCAACAAAAGCAACGTGTAATTTGCAAGTACCCTGTACACTGTAATTAACAATAAACGCATAACTGGGAATGATTGAGTACCGAAACGGTAATTAGTTAATGTGCGGAGAAATTAATTAACGCTATAGTAAACCGATAAAAAGACAGAGACAGAGACAGAGACAGAGAAAGAGAGAGAGAGAGAGCAGCCATCAGTTGATATATCTTAATCGCGTCTCTAATTAATAAAACCCCAATTAAGTAATCTTAATGTAATTAGATTAACTTTAGATTAGCTTCAATTTATTTAATGAGCAAACACCCTCCATCCTAATTCGTATATCGCTTTCGACACACATTTTACGTTACATGCCGCATCGGCTTCGTATATAGTGAGTGCTTCGAAGAATCGTTATTCGTTACACATTTGAAGGGGCAAATTTACTAATTATCTTTACAGCGTTCCAATTGTACTATCACATATGGTTTTGTTTGATATATTTAATAAACAATAAAAAAAGCCGGAGTTAATTCATTAAGCAATCGCATTTTTGAAAAATAAGAAAACTAATTTGTCATTTTTTAATCTGCAAAGAAAGCAATATTAAAGAAATAAAAAAGAACTGTAAAATAATAATTAAAAAAAACTTATCAGAAAAATTTGATAAAAATACCAGAAAACTAAATTTTGTTTTTGTTTTTAGTGATTAATTAAATAATCATTTTAATCAATTAATTTTTTTCTTAAAAATATTAATAAGTGATTTCACAAGAAGTAACGGTTAAATGAAATTTGTGACACTTTGATTTACTATTGTATGCATTATGCAGCGTTGGAAATTACGTACAAGGAGTGCATTTGTAATTATGTGATTGCCGTTGAATTATTACAGCATTGTTTCGCGATTGTTATTATAATCCGCGCTGTGGCGTTTGAGAAGTATAATTCGAGGAGACACAAGTAGATAGTTTTGCGAAAGCAGATGTGACTTGCAAGTCGTTAAGATTATGACATTATATTGTATATCTGACTTTGTATCTGTGTATTGTGCGTAATAGAATGTATATGTATGTACTATGTATACAATTCGAAGAAGACATCCGCTTCCGCCAGAATGTTTGCTAGCAATGAGAAATATAGCAATTTGCACTGGATGTATATCCCGGTGGCAAATGCAATAAATTCCACTGCATGCAAATGTGCGTGCAATTGCTGATTATTTTTTGGTTTCGAAATAATTAACTTAATTGTTTTTAAAATATACGAGTATAGTACTCATATTACACATGTTGAATTTATTAAGGGTGTTTTAACAAGGGTGTAATTCTTGGTTTTTGTTTTTTGGTTTTTAATATTAATTCATTAACTTAACCCATTTTCGACTAAGTAGTGCTTTACACAGTTGCAAATTACCGCTGTGTGCGTAAACGGCACGTCGTTTTAATTAATTAATTTAAAGTAATTACTTGTCGAGTTTATTAGCTCTTTTTGTTTATTTTAATTTAGGTAATTCGTGCTTGATTAGATATTATTTTGATATAATTTTTTCTGTTGTTGTTTTTACTTGTAAAAATTATTATTTGAAAGCTTTTCTGTTGTAGTTTTTACTTTTTAAAATTATTATTTGAAAGTTTTGTTGTTGTTATTTTTATTGCTTCTACTTTTTAAAATTAAAGTGCAGTGTTTAATTTCATAAATTTGCAACTGAGGATTTTATTATTAATGAAATTTTCATAATAATGAAAATATTTTTTATTGTGTCGTATTCTTTTGGATTTTTATAATATTCATGAAACTTTTTACGGCTCGCTTTTTACTTTATTTTACTATTATTATTTGAAAAATCGTCATTTAATTTTTTATTTTGCTCGTAATATTTTTTATTGTAATTTATTATAATTTACGATAACATTTTTTTTAATATTTCATAAAGAAACAGTTTTTTAAAATTGTTATTGAAGAATTTTAAGAATATGAAAAATAATTGAAAATTGAAAAATTTCTATCAAACATAAATTAAATTAAAGACAAGAAGAGCTTTACTTAAGCTTTCCGATCTAATTAAAATGTCGGGCCGTTGATAAGCGAGTGCAGTCAGTAGTTGTAATTAATGCTTATCAAAATAATGCAATTTCATGCTTCTTGTTGACACTGCTTAGTGTTCAGACAACGAAAAACAATAGTTAGCAAGCGCAATTCCGGTTTAAGTGCACGAAACCATAACACTAGCTAACCTCTTAAAAACACACCGCGTATTCGACTTCTACTCTCACTGTCTCAATGTCTCACTGTTCTTTTATGCTTTTACAGGATCATTGACAATTCCTATTGATTTCAGGGCAATATTTGCATTTATTTTTTCATTTATTACTTTTTAACGGAATCATTTTAAGTTTTCTGTTTCTTAACTGTTTTTTACCATTAATAGAGTAAGAAAATTCAGCTTTTATTTTAATTAACAACTTAACTAATAAAAATAAACATAAAATATAATTTTTTTATAGGATTAATAAATAAATAAAATTTCACATGCAAACTGTTTTATTTTTAGGCATTTTTAGCCATCAACAGAAATTGTTTATATTCCATCCTGTATAATAATGTGCTTCCTTTGCCGCTTCCTGATCCCTTCCTTGGCCAAAGAAAAAAAACTGAACCATTTCAAAAATTGCTTCCTCGAGCGCAATTCGGGGAGAACTTTTTCAATAAGACTCCCCCGAAAATAATTACCTTAATGCACTTAATTATGGACGTCATTAAATATCGAATAAATGTGTCCATTAAGCCATTTAATTGAGATCCCGTTTGAAGACGTCAGTATAGATATTCAAGTATCCAGATGTCTGAATTGCTTTTTTTACGAGATAGAGTTGCGCCAGTTTCTCAGTTTTTTTTTCCTTACAGCATCCTCTCTTTTGCGCTCTTGACGCTGAAAATATATATCCGAATGGTGCGAATAAAAAGTGCAAAAATTGCAGGAAAATTTGTCCGGCTTTTTCCATTTAAACTATAGTCTAGAGTTTGATAAAATGCACAGATAAACGAACAGCTTAATGTGCATAAAAGATGCGCAATTTCCGCCCTGTTATTATCCCTTTAGTCAACTGCTTTTTATTCCATTACAGGAAGCCATTGTTTTAATTATTAGTATTATTATTATTGTCTCAGATAAGTCCATTTTTAAATGGAATTTTCAAAGATTAAATTACGAATGCTACGAATTGGTACAATTTGTATATTGTTTTGTGAAATTAAAATAATAAAGTTAGTTAAATTATTGAAGTTGACGTCTTTATGGGCCGTCTGTCTTGTGATTACTTAATCTTTAAAAGAACAATAAGTATTGTCCTTCTTTGTCTTAGTTTGTCACTGTAATTTAATCTTTTAATGGTTTTATTTATTGTTTTTTTTATTGCGATTTTGTTTTTTTTTTTTTTTTTTTTGTACTGAAGAATACCGAAAGTTTTTTTCTTTTGTATAAAATAATTGCTTTATTTATTGGCATTATTAATTTTAAATCGAGCTTTTGAAAACTAAAATTTCACTATAAATTTATTGCATTTTTAAAGCACTAATTAGTAAAAATTGATTAATTAAAAATATATAGCAAAGTCCGTTAATAATGTAATTATCCTTTGTTGTTAATTAATTAATTTTTTAAAAGCTTTTAGTTTTATATTAATTAAATGCAAATATTCACTGGAAAAAGCTGAAAGGGTTGGAATTTTAAAACTAAAATTAACTTTTATGTCATTTTTTTTATTAATTTAAATGAAATATTTTAATAGCTAATTAAATTAAAATTAATATTTAAACGTCGATAAGAAATAAAACTTTTTTATGTCCCCTTTTGTGGAAACCAGATCGATTTTCAAAAATTATTTTCATAATTGAATTTTAAATTGCTGCCGGAAATATTTTTGCACCTCTTCAGAGCTATTTTAATCAATAATAATGATTATAAATAATCCACAAATTTAAAATTAAAGAAAAAAACGAGATAAAAAATGAAAATTTTTAATGATTTTCTTTTGTTTCTAAGTACTTTCTCTATTAAACGCTAAATGTAGTCCCACTCATTATATTCTCGTTGTTCAATCATATTCGTTTAACAAAATCCAAAAGAAAATATTATTTATATCTATCCGGTTTTCCGGAAATAATTTTTAAGTGCTTGGTATCCGCGTTTATGGCATATTTCTTTCAAGAAGTCCTTCATTTATCTCAACTTTTCTCAGAAGTCCCTGCTTAGATTTTTTAATTACATTACTCTTATTTTATAAAGAATATTATTCTCTATCAAAATCAAAAATTTTTTTTTTTTGTCTTTTTTGTTATCTAGAAATAATTTTTAAGTGCGTGGTGTCCAATTCTAAGGCGTGTGAAGCAAATAAATCAATTTTTATTATAGGTCACTACTTCAATTTTTTATTTTTTATTTTTACTGTTAATTTCAAGAACACATTATCCGTTATCAAAATCTAAAATAAAATTTTATCCATGTCCTTCCGGTTTCCCGGAAATAACATTTAAGATCCTGACATCCTCTCCAATAGTGCTTGATTAATATTTACATTATATTTATCGACGTTAAACAGACAAAGCAAACTTTGAAAGCTAAGAATGGATATTTTCAAGATATTTTAGTCTTTTGACACCTACCATCAAAATTCATGCATTAAAAATTAAAATTTTAAACAGAAACTCAAAAAAAAAATTTTTTTTGTCTCTTGATCTGCGTAATAATCAGTTAATTTTTTATTTGGTTTTTTTAGATAATTTTTCTCTGTTCTTTTTTTATGACTTCTTAATAATTTTAAGATAAAAAGCAATGACTAAAAAACAATTAAAATAAAATATTTCTCGCCTGAATTTAAAAATCGATAGCCCAGTTGGTTGCATACGATGCGTACCGCAAACGCGCCTAAATTAAATTTCCTTCGCACGTTCCGAGCAGAAATTAATTAATCAATGCACCGCAGATTAATTTATCGAAGAGGAAAAATGCGAACCGTATAGCGAAACATGCATCGAATGCCTAATAAGCTCGCACAAATCGGTCGAAATAACTCGAATTAGCCGAAATACTCGCGGAATTAATTTATTGCAGGTATATTCGTTAATTAACATTTCACTTGGGAATCAGTAAATTAATCTCTTTGAGTGCACACACATTATGCGTATACATACATAGACAACTTGCATTAATTCATTAGGTGCAGACTGTTAGAAAGTTTAAACTGAATTTCCACCCCCTGTACACTCTTTCGCCTCTATTGTTCTCAACGACGCGCAAAATGCAATTTTGTCTTAGTTAATTAAGTCGCAGCTAACAATATGTTACCTTCGGGTCCTTGCGATTGGATTTATAAACCCTTAATGTGTAATAATAGGGGATGTGAATTACGGCACGGCATTATAAATATAATCTGTAGTGTCAGTTTTACTTTGGGTTCTTACGTTTTCGATGACTGCAAACGTTTATCGCAATTTTGTCAGTTTAACTATGCCCTGGAGATTGCCAGCTAATTAACAACGGTGCTGGAAATCGTGTTAATTGGTCTTTGGGGGTGCAGCAGAGTAACGGCAAAACTGCTCGACTCGATAACCGATAACCTCACGTTTAATTCCACGTAAGCAGAAAATTGTTTCTCGCATTTTTCCGTAATTTAATTACCACTTTCTGCAGTCTTTTGCTACTTTTCCAATGCAGTTTATTTGCTTTTTCTTCTGTGACATAGTTTATTTATTTCCTTTTCCTTAATTCAATTTTCTTCTGTAAAATCGTCTTGCTTTTTATTATTTTTTTAAATTTCTTCTTTCTAAAAGAGTTTCAATTTATTTTTTTATTAGGAAAATGTATCCCTTGCATAAACCTAGTTATTTCTCTTTAAGACAATTTGCTTTTTAAGCTATTATTTGTATAAAGGTAAATGCAGAAGAAATAAAAGTGCGAAAGTTGCAGCAATATAAACTTTGATTTACCATGTTTATATTCCGTGTATACTATACGAAAGTCAAACAGAACAGTTTGGCTTTTCTGAAAGTTGCCGACATGTAAAACTACTATTCCAAAAGACTAATCTAATCTCGAAATAAGAACGAACGTAATGAACACTTTAGGGACGAGCAACTGTACTCGAAGAAAATACAAACAACGACGGGAAGAAAAAAGAAAATAGTGCGTTCAACTATCTACTTGTACTGAAAATAAATATTTTTACGACTTTCTGCCAACGCTTTATTTCATTTTTATCCTGTGTGCTTACTGTTAAACTTGTCCTTTTATTGCATTTCCCTCTTGCATTTTCCCGCTTTTTCTGCGCTCTCGTTCTTGCGCCCTGGCAATGCAATTTGTTAAAACTTTTTAATTATTTTCTCTATTTTATTTATACTACTTGAAACTTTGTAATTTCAATTTACTTGATAAATTTTATACTACCAATCCGTTGAATTTTTTTTTATTTGTGAGCTATATTTTTTAATTTTTTATAATATTATTTTTTTATATATTTTTTAATTTCCCTGGTTTACGAATAATCTTAAAAAACTGAAAATCGTCGATTTTTTAAACAATTTTTTGGTAATTAATTCCAAGATAATTATTTCACAGATGGTAAGAAAGTAATTAAACCGTTATGAGTTGGGTGCAAAATTCTGCCCATTTTCGCCAATTTAACCGAATCATTACCTTTAAGATTGATGTAGAAGTTACCCATATATGGGTTGAGAAAATGGCCACCCTGTAGGCAATTTACTTGCAATAAAATAATTTTAAAAACACTTGAAAATAATTTATAATTTTTGAATAATTAACTTTTTTCATGAGTAATTGAATTATTATTATTTTTTTTATAATTTTATATTTATTTAAACTCACTTAAAACACAGCAAAATTAATTTTTGAAAAAAAAAAATTAAATGTTTTTTCTCATTATTTATTATAAATTGGACTTAAATTATATAATTAAATAATTGTAAATGGAATATTGGTAAAAAAAAGTTGCAAATTTTAATATCTTGAAAATTCAGAAATCCATTTGTGGAGATGTGGAGAAGGCGCCGGGTGTTTCGAATAAAACATTCATTAATTAAACGAAAAAAGCCAAAACAATTATTTAATCAATTAAATTATACATATATAATCAAGTAGTTTTTAATTTTTAAAGTTAGGTATTTCTAAATGTTAGTTTTTCTTTAAGACAAATTGTTTTCTTAGAATAAATTATCAAAAAGTCGAGGTTTTTCGTTTTTTTTTTTTTTTGAATAATTTAGGAACCGGCAGTCATAACTCTTTTTTGAAAAGCGATATTTGATAAACGTAAAATTCCACCCATTTTTGCCCATTAACCGAATTTCTATCTTTTAAGCTGTACAAGTTACCCTTATATGAAATGTGAAAATGACCACTCTGTTTTTTATTGTTTAAAAAATAATATTTAATAATTTTTCTTTATGTTCACGTAGTCATTGGTTTTAAATCGAATGTTATTTAAGCATAAAATATATTATTATGTTTTGAATAACGAACCAAATGAAATAATCAGCTTAAGAGAAAACCCGCTCGGAACAAATGTTTTAAAATGCTTTTAGGGCGCAATTTATTATATTTTAATTAACCGGTGATTTATTAAATGTTCCACTACAATTCCACCATAGGCCCGCGCACTAAATTATCTGTGAAACGGCAAAACGTACTAGAAGTCCGTATAGTAAATCAAGAAATACTTCTTGGAGAATAAAATAAAGCGTCGGGTAATTTTTAAGCTGAAAATCGCCGAAATAAATTCGTTTGCGTTAATTAAAGTTTCCCGGGGAGTTTGAAAAATAAGCAGCTGTATAGTTTTCCACGACAAATGATGCAATAACATGTTAGCATTAATAAAGTGCTCTTTGCGGACGAAACGTTAGGTACCCACTTTCGTATATTGTGTGTGTGTGCGTGTGTGCGGGGGCGGCAAAAAATGTGTAACAAACTAATATCATAACATGCTTATATAAGTCCAATAACAATAAATTATCCTTTAACTAGCACCGTTTGCCACTGATATCGCCACATTATTATAATACATTGTGCGAAGGTGACACGTCTTGCGGGCCGCGCATTACAATAAACGTTTTAATAAATTGCCGTAGATTGAATATTATGAAGTCTAGCCTCCAGTCTGGATATAGTAGTTTGGCTCGTAATTTCTGCCCTGAAGAATGTGGCTTACGCTAAAGGTTTCCAGCAGAAGCCTCCGGAATCCTAATTAACGACCCCAATATGTGTGTGTGTGTGTGTGTCTCGTAATATTCGCCCCATCCAAGATATTGGTTGGCGTCTATTCAAATTCGCTCAACCCTTTCACTTTGCTTAATCTGCGCGTACCTTTTGCTGATGCTCAAACAATTAATTATTTCTATCATATAACTGCCTGTACATTTATTTATATTATGTATATTTTTTTTAGAGAGTTACAATTTATTTTCCGTATTTTTTATAAAATATATCGATTACCCCACGTTAATAATTTATTTATTTGTATTTTATTCAATGCGAGGATAAAAGTAGTACCCCTCCATGTTTATTTTTAAGCTAAGCTTCTTAAAAAGTTTAAATTTTAATGTATATTATGGTGTCCATCATTCTCCAATTTGTTTTTTTTTGCCCTATTTTTTGACCTAAAAAACAATGTCTGACAAAAACCCTTTAATTTTCTTATTACACCATGCCTTATGGATTGATACTTTTTATATATTTTTTTCTGCTGATCAAGTTATTATATCACAATGAATTGATCATATTGTTGTTGTAGCAAATTGAATACTCTGTAAAATAGATTTCTTATGACTTTCAAATAAATTCAATAAATCCACTTTTCCAACGTAATTTAAGATTTGTTTAAGATAAGATAAATGAAATGCATAATATTTCATTACAAAATATTACAACCATAGAAAATAAAAACAAAAAGTGTTTTATATTTAAATGATTTTTTATATAATCTTTTAAACGAGATGCCCAATGCATATAATTACTTTTTGTTAGTTTTTAAGACAAACTAATGTCGATATTGAAATCCTAAAATTTGGACATCTTGGGATGCGTAGTTTAGAAATAAACATGGGGGGCACTACTTTTATGATCGCCCTGTGTAATGCTTAGTTATTTATGAGAGTTGCCATTTATTATTTGGATGTAATCAATGGATTATATTTTTTTGGAAAATGTTTTGACATTTTTTTACTGCTTTTTTTTTAATATCATAATGGGAATTAAAAGGGTCTTAAAAATTATAAATATATTTTGATGAATAGGTCATTATAAAATGGTTTTTATTCAATAAAAAAGGTTTTAGCATACTTTTAATGGTTAAAAAAATTCTAAATGACAAAAATAAAATGGAAACATTGCACATTTTAATCTCATTAATTAAATTTTGTTATGTTTTATTTTTATGAAACTTCTATGAAAAATAAAGTTAAAAAATAAAAGCAAAAAAAAATTAATAATAATATTAATAATGTATTTCTTTTTGTTGTCAGAATGTGTTCCTACTTACTGCAAGCGGTGTTTTTCACCCTTTGGGTCTCCACCACTGGATCTCTAAAGCTTTGTCCCAACGAGTGCTCCTGTTATCTGGATATAAAAGGACGCGACACGCTAGAATGCAAAGAGGGCGGCCTGACGTCGCTGCAATTGAACAACATGAGCGCTTCGATAGAGATATTGAAAATTAGCGCGCCCGACGACAATTTGAACGCGCTGTCGATGAACCCGAGCATCGGCAGCTATAAATTCCTCGAGGAGATTCACATTACCAAGTCGAACATTCCGAATTTGGGCGAGAACTTTTTCTATCCGCTGCGCAAGTTGGAGATTCTGAATCTGTCCCAGAATAATATTACGCAACCGTTGCCGGCCAATTTCAGAGGTTTGAATAAGTTGAAGGAATTATATCTGGACGATAATCGCATCACTTCGCTGCCGAGCCAGGCGTTCAGATACTTGGTCGATCTGAGGGTGCTCTCCATTCAACGGAATCGCATCGAGCAAATTTCGCCGGGCGTCTTTGCCGGACTGGGCCGTTTAAAGGTCCTCAAACTCAATGGCAACTTTATACGCTATTTTAAGCCCGACGTCTTTAAGGATATCAAGGTAATAAAGACATCTATTACGTTATATTTATACATATAGAGACCGTGGGTCCTCCTTGGAATCGTAAAAAATAATTTATTTCATATTTGCTTCATATCGTCCTTTAAGCCATCAAAGTGCTCAAATAAATTCTCCCTTTTTGTATTATAGCTTTGGCACATTTTTTTAAGAATTCTTTTTTTTTATTTGTTTACTTTGGAAACAGTTTTTATTAATATTTTTATTATTTATTTTATAATTGCAATTGTAAATTAAAAGTGAATTATTTTTTTAGAAAAAATATATTCAAAAAAAAAAAAATTTATTAAATCACAAAGCAATTAAAATATTTGCGCGGCACCGAAAGCACACAGAGCGAAATAGAATCCATTTATGTTAAATCACTTAAGAGAGTCTCCTGTAGCGAAGTGTGGGTGGTTTTGTTACAGGAGCTGCGCTCGCTGGAATGCCGCGGATGTTCGTTGAAGAAAATCAACCGCAACGTAAACGAACTACTTCCGTACCTGTCGCATCTGGATCTATGCGAGAACGAGATAAAGTACCTGGATGCCGAGGATTTCGCCAACACGACCAGTCTGCGAGTGCTCAAACTCGATTCCAATCAAATCGAATCCGTTCCGGACGCCGTTCTGGCGTCCAACATAGAGCTACGCAAATTGTCGCTGGCAAAGAATGCCATCGAGAAAATCGACGCGGACGCCTTCGAGAACTTGTCCAACCTAACGGACCTTGATTTGTCCTACAACAGACTGACGCAACCGCTGGAATTCCTCTACCATTCGGTCAATTTGGAACGAATAATGTTGAGTGGTAATCGCATACCGCTCAAGGAGCTGCGACAATTACGCAAGACGTCGGCGAAGGAGGTGCAGCTAGCGGACGCCGGCCTGACCAATTTGGACGACGACATTTTCCCGCAGAGCGTGCAATCGCTCAATTTGGCCGGCAATCACCTCAGCCGGCTCGGCTGTTTGCCTTCCAATTTGCGCGAGCTCGATATATCTCGAAACATGTTCCGGGGCTTAGAGGAGGATGAAGTGGACCGCATCGAGAGGATTCCCCGATGCAAATTGGATCAGAATCCTTGGTCCTGCGATTTGTGTCACATCACCTATCTTTTAAACCGGGCCAACAGATCGGCCACTATTTTCAACATAAGATGCTTCTATCCGTACCAGCACAAGAACAAACTGCTCGGCAATATTCAGCGAGAGGAGTTGAGTTGGTGCGGCGGTTATTCGTCGGAAGAAGTCAACTTCTTGAACGGCGGCGACGGTCGATTGGGGTTAATGGCAGCGGGGGCATCGTTAATTTTGCTGCTTTTAACCACGGTAAGTATTCTGGCCGCTTTGTGTTACTCCAGGAGACACACGGCCAATTACTATACGCACGAGGAGAAGCGGAGTATCGAAAAAGAGCTGGTCTTCGAGCATCAGACGAGTCCGCTCTTCGGCGAAGAGCTCAGTTTCAAGTTTCCGCTCGAAGTGAACGACATGAAGATATCAATCGCGACTATCGATGAGCTCCGGAAGGAGCAGGACCTAAATAATGGAATCAGCAATTAATTTTCGGCCCTAATTAATACATCGAACACTGCCACAAATTGTCAATTTTACCGAAAAATAATCGTTTTGTGCAAAACTCTTTTTTATATTTGTATGATGATGATGAGCAGGAGGATATTAGTGAGAAGTAGTGGTTCTATAAAAACACTTTTGGAGCTTCTTTTATTGTTTAAAGTTGGTGCCATTTTGTTTACTAAAAAACATTCGGTTGCTCTTTTTGTATATTTATTATTATTGCTTAGGTTTTTACTAAATTTTATGTAAATTGTAGGTACTTAATTCATAACTATAAATATTTCTACTAAAATAACATCTATTTACAAATATTATTGTAAAACTGTAAGTGTGATTTTAATATTAAGTATAGTATTATTAAAAGTAAGAAATTTTTAGTAAACTTTTTTAGAAAAAATAAATTTTGTTTAATAAATAATTAAACTTTATTAAAAAAGAAAGAAAAAATGCACACCCTCGTAAAGTACAAAACAAGTTAACAAATAATAATAAAAATTACTAAAAAAATATATTTATCAATCAATGGTATAATAAAAAATAATTAAAATCAAATAAATAATTTACCAAAAAAAAAGTTTACTAAAAATTTCTCACCATAACTGAAAGCCACAAATATATTTTCGTATTTCTATATAATTTCCCTTAGACTTCAATTGCCTTCTTAATTATGTCTTTAACAGAAAACAAATAATAATTATCTTAAGATCATATAATAATAAAAGTCTAATAAAATAATAACGAAATGATTGGCACTGTATATGCTGTATATGTGAACTGTCAGGGGCAATAAGTAAAGCCATCCTGTACAGTGGATTGCACACACTAAAAGCATCCACTGTTAATGTAATTAATTAGCAGCACTCCACGTGGAACAAGCAGTGATATTTGGATTTCCTGCGGGAAGAGCGCGACGTAAGGAAACAGGAATGTCCGTGTTGCCGCATAATGTCCGCAGGTACACCCGCTCACCTCTGAATATGCTTGTTTATCTCTATGGCCAAATTGCGGACGGAATTTTCGCTTGTTTGGTGATGCTGCTGCTGCTGGTCATGTCTGACCGGAGGACTCTTGTTTTAATTACCATTTTAAGTTTGGACAAGTCTCCTGATTGTTAATTGCTTCTAATTTGGCTGCAGCAATATGTTCCGTTCAATTTGCCTCCGTATTCTTCGGAAACGTGTTTGGAATTGATTAATAATTGAAATTCCACTGATGCTTTTAAGGGATTCCTGGTTTCCTCAAAGGTTGGTTTCATTTTAATTATTTTTTTATTATTGTTAATTTATATTATATTTTAAATTTGAATTTTGAAGTAAAACTAAAATTTTTTAAATAAATTTTGTAATTTTTAAGTTAATTCACAAAAAATGTTATAAAAATCTTTTTTTAAGGTACAATGAAAAGAGAGAAAATTTATATTACATTAAAAACTTGAATTTTGATGTAAAACTAAATTTTTATTAAAAAAAAAAATTGCAATTTTAAAGAAAATTCCCAAATAATATATTAAAAAATATTATTTTAAAGATACAAAGAACAGGAGTTAAAAAATTATATTTCATTAAAAATTTAAATTTTGAAGTAAAACTAAATTTTTATTTAAAATTTTGCAATTTTAAAGAAAATTAAAAAAATATAATAAAAATAATTTTTAACGGTACAAAGAACATGAAAAAAAAAAGATATTTCATTCAAAATTTGAATTTTGAAGTAAAACTAAATTTTTATTAAAAATTCTACAATTTTAAAGCAAACTCTCAAGAAGATATAATAAAATGGTTTCTTAAAGACAGAAAAAGCGAAGAGAAAGAAAAAATCGCTAATAAAATTTAGCAAGAAAAAGCATTTGTAAATTTTTCACAGCTTTAAACTTTCATCAAATAATTACTTAGAACCACTCGGGGATCAGCACTTCTTGCACATTTACTTTTTTTCTTACTTGTAAACTTTTTATTCCCCCAAGTGTTCTCGCCAAGGCGTTTGCACAATTTTAAACTTGGCAATTTTCGATAATTCCTTTAGTAAATAAACAAAATTAGCAGCGGTAATTTGCAAATAAGATTGGCGCAAGTGTTAGATGTTATCCATCACTTGCATTAATAATCTTCAGTGTACATAACTTAGTTAGCAACATCATCATCATCAAAATCTTTGTTTGTGCTAGTTGCATATTGCCATAATAAGTGAGGGGCGACGTTTTGTTTGCGGAGAGGAACCCGCAGGGGGTTGATCTGGAAAGTGCATTCCTTATTAACAAAATATTATCATTTCGCTTTATCCTGTTTTACATATGATTAAATTTTACAAATTAAATAACTCTGTTTGCCTTCGCTAAAAGCCATCACGGAATTTCACCACTTAGCAAATTTTCATTTTTTTAATAGTTGTGAAGTTTCTCTATCTAAAAGTTTTTTATTTAATTTTACGATACAAAAAGCTTTGCGTATTTTGTTTAAATTTTTTTTGTATTTGCTTTTTAAAGTATTAAAAATTTAAAATAAAAGTATGGTAAGTAAAACTTTGGGGATTTGTTCAAAGATGTGGAACAAAACGTAAACAGAATATTCCATTAATTTTTTAACACATAATAAATCAAATGATGAATTATAAAAATAATAAGAGGAAAAAAGTTGTGGCAGAAGTACGAAGTACTAAATTGTTATTCTGCGAAGGTATAGAGGGAAATTTGGATTTCTAAATCTTCAACAGAGAGGGAGAAAAAGTGAGTTAGACGAAGAGAGATCGAGAAAAAGGAACCCCCGAGGCTAAAGAAAAACGTTTTTATGCTTGGCAAAGTCTTGTGTTGTTTTCTTTGACGCTAAAATCCAGATAAGTAAAATCTGTTCACGTACGTCCACGATGACATAGCCTTTATGTTACCGCCACAATGATGACAATGAAAGTAACTTAAATCCAACCCCCGAAATGCACATTAAAAATTCATAACGTCACCACGGTGCGCTGCTTGCAACACATTTACTCCAAACAGCAATTTCCCAGGTAAACCCAATATTAACATTTCTAAAAGGACTAATTTCACTGCTTTTAATTGTCGAAAATAAATCCGAAACTTTTTGCTTTCTCTTTATTTACTTTAATTTTTTTTACAACCAAACTTTATATCAAAAAATATTTATTATTTATTAATTTTATGACAATTTTCCAAATAAAAAAAAAGTTAAATATGTCTAAAGTTCTTATAAAATATGAAACACAAATTATTTAGCAACAATTTTACGAAGAAAGTATTGAATTTGGTTAGATACTTTAAATTTTATAAAGAAATTACTAAAAAATATTTATTTTTCTTCGTAGTTTTTGTAAATAAAAATTAAGATATTTTAACAAATTTAGTCTCATTTTAATGGTAATTAAAAGTAATTAAACTGTTATTAAAATGACTCATTAAATAGAAAGTAAAAAAAAAAAAATGTTTTTCTTGAAATAAATAAATATAACTATAAACGTTGACTGAAAGAATCGCTGAAAGTTAACGCTATAAATTAAAACACCGCCTATAAAATTCTAAAATTATTCATTCTAAAAATTTGTTTGAAATATTTAAAGATAATTTATTTAGCTGCAATTCTATAAAATTAAATTAAAAATCGATCTCTTACTTTGTATTTGATAAGTGAATTTATAAATGTACTTTTTGGTATCGAAAATTGTATATTATTAGAGCCTTTTTGGACATGTAAAAGTCGTCAAAGTTTGAATTTCAATATTGTGAATGTTTAAAATTTTTACAAATCTCGTAAAATTGACGGATTTTTACGCGAAAAAAGTCACCGAAAGTGAAATTTCTCGTGGAATCCATTTTGAGTTTAAAATCTTAAAATAATTTATTTATATTGTACTTTTTGTAAGATTTTATTATTTATGTTCTTTTGTAATTGATTATTTTTAATTTTGATTATTATTTTTCAAATAAAACTGAAAATTGTATAAAATAATAATAGAAAAAAGAGAAAAGTAATTTAGAAACCAACCAATCACAGATCGAACTTTTTTTTTAAATTGCAAATTCAGATATTAAATTTAAAAAACAGCCCGGAATAAGGTTGCAGTTGCAGTAAAAAGATTTCCAAATTTTAAATTTATATTCTTTGTATTATAATTTGGGGCGTAACTTTTACGCAGGGCGTACTATACGTACATTTTACGGTTGTTTAAATTTTCCCCAAGAAAATATATATGTTACATGCATGTTTTACGGTAAACGTATATGTATGCAAACGGAACATTTACAAATAGTTTCTGGCATTTTCCACTTTATGTTCGCCAAGCCAAAGTAAATTAACACTCGGCCAATGCAGAAACACCACCGCGCACATGCAGGCAGTACTAGTAGTTTCCTTCAATAAAAAGTGCATTTAAAATGGAAATGAAACCGATAAAACGTGCACCTTTTATATATATTGAAGAGCGACATTACAACGGCTTTATCATTAATGATTGTTTGCACTCACACGAACACACGAACACACGAACACACGAACACACGAATGTCTATGCACACATAGATATGGTGAGGGAGAGGAGCAAGGGAGGAAATCTATGAAAAACTAGGTTTACGAGCGGTGAATCACAAATTTACGACGTCCGCCAAAATAAGCTTGTACTGTACGTACACGATGGATGAAATTACACCCTTATGTGCATTTTTATCCTTGCTGTGCTTTAATTCAATGACCGAAGCTTTATTTTTTAATAAGCTTTACAGAAAGTTTCCGGTTGCCCATTTGAAAATTCTCCATTAAGCTACGTTATGCTACGATTTTTAAATTAAATGATTTTGTTGGGTATATAGTTTTAACTCGATTGTGTGAGTGAGAGTGCTTGAGTGTGTGAGTGTACAAATTTAGATTAAGATTTAAGTGAGAGAAATGAATCGGCAAAAATTAGAAAAAAG
>JASKGO010002500.1:0-28273 GCA_030556065.1 Holobus sp. GC000080
TTTCCCTCCTTGGTGAATTTATTCGATCGACATCTAAGTTTTAAAAACTGAACTTAAAGTTTAAGTACAGATGCAATTTCTACATTGTTTACCATTATCTCTTTAATTAATCAATTTTATTATTTTTCTTTGTTAATTAGACCTAAATTACATTTTTAACTGACGGTAAAGTGAAAAAGGGATATATTTCTTTTAATAAACAAATAATATTAATAATTCGAAACGAAACTGATTTAAAAAGTAAAAAATGTAAACATAGCATTGCCAATCTTTATTTCTACTGTTAATTTAGAACCCCTAATGAATTTCCCCTGTATAAAATCAGTAAAATGTTAAAATTTAATTTTTTTCAGATAATTAATTAAATCATCCAGAATTATGAGATAAAAACTGACAATAATTGGTCTATTAATTTAAATTTTATAATCCACATTTTCTTTTGATTTTAAAACAGCACCCCTTGGTTATTTTACCATTTATGGATTATTTTTTATTTAAAATAACATTTAAAATATTTAAAAAGTTAATCCAATGAATAATTTAAAAAATTAAAAAAACATTTGAAACAATTAATAATTATATTAAGCCCATTATTCAAATAAAATAAATTAATTATATGATGCATATTAAACGCAAAGAGAGTCCATTATAGAATTACTTAAATAAATAAAATAATAAGGCTTGCTAATTCGATGGATGATGTCATTAACCTAAGGGTCAACTTGTCCAAATTCGTTTCCTTCGATTATCGCACCACACAAACAGAGCACTAACACATCGAAACAATTGCTCGACGGTATAAATTTCCACATTGTAATTGTAATTGTGCATATTAATCGTTTAACGTATCTCAATTTGAATTAAATGATCGCCTATTGCATTCGCTTCTTCCACTTATCGCCTTATATCACATTTATTTACAGCTTAATCTGTTAATGTTTTTTTTTCTTTTATGTAACACGTAACTCATAAAGCCTTGCAAATATTCTCATTGCGACTACTTTAGTTTTCTGTCTGCAGTTTAATCGCTTAATTAAAGTAGTCTATAAAATAATGATGAATGAATTGTTTACTACACACGTAGATCTGAATAAAGTTACATAACGATATATGTTATATGGGACTTCCGTTGGCCGGTTGAAAAAAGTTTTCCCAGTCGTTCATTGTGTCCATTCCGCCTATGGAATGCAAATAATAATAATTTGCGGGTTCTATATGAAAATAAAACTTAGCATTGAACTTCCTGTTTAAATGGACCAAAACTGTTCGGCATCTAACGTTACAATTAAAAAGTTAATTGTTGCTAAACTACATCATTGTTTGATATTGTAAAGGAAGTATCAATTGCATCAGAGTTTCCTTTTTTAAATTGACGTTAATTAATATTATTCTAATTCAGAAATTTAAATTAAAAAACTTGTTTTCACTATTTAATTATTTATACAAAAGAAAAAATTAAAAAAATCAGTGAAACTGATTGTTTTACTTCTTTAAATAAAAAAAAATGAAATTAATTCTATGTTTACTCTGTATAACGAATTAATCAAACGCCGAGTGAAAATTGGCTATAATTTGCAAGAAAAATTAATCTTTGTTAGCTTTTACGAGACAGTTTTCGAATAAATGAATGGCAATTAAAACAATGAAACTGTCGCTAATTCATCACACGATTATTAATTCGTTTTTTTTTTTCATTTGTAATTTTCAGTTGAAGACTTTGATGCGTAACATTGGCATCAATTTCAATTAAATGGTACTTGGTTCCAGTTTGTACTAGTTTTCCGAGCAATTTTTTCTGATAAAGTAGAAATTTATTGCTAATGTATTTGTTTATTTTATTTGTTTTTTTGTGGTAAATTGTTATTAGTATTTTAATTGGAATGATATGTGAATCATAAGATGACTGCAATTGATTTCGCAGAACTATTTGCTTGTAATCAGTGTTAATTACATTTATGGTTATGGTTAATATTTAATTATGCTGACAATTTTTAATTTAATTTAATTTTTCTAAGATTTTCTACTTTTTGTAGAAATTACTTAAATTTATTTTAATTGTAAAATAAAAATGTCTAAAAATTAAGAAATTTTCATTGGAAAAACAAAGAAATAAGTTTTTTTAATTACTGTAAAACACTGAAGAACTTATTTTAATTATTTATATTACAACGTAAATATTAATTACGAATTATTTTACTAAATAATTTAAAAAATAAGAAATTGTAATTGGCAAAAGAAATGTCAAAAACTATTTTTTTAAGGAAACACTTCAAAAAGCTTATTTTAATTAATTATGGCTCAACTTTAATATTCTTTATAAATTATTTTAATAAATTATAAAAAAACAGCAATTCTAATTTATATCACTATATTTTCAGTTGCAAAAGTTGCCTACAGCTTATCACTGAAAAGGTTGAACTGATAAAGCGATTTAAAATTAAAATGGCTTTAACCATTTTTAACTTTAAAAAAGTAAAAGGTCAATGGTTCAGATAAACCAATAATATTAAATTCAGTCAAAAACACCAAAAAATACAATGTTTTAATAAAATTTTAAAATGATAAAACCTTTTTTATATAATAATCTATACAGCCAGCAATTTTAAAATTACAAATTTAAAATTTTCATAAATATAAATCCCATAGAAAAAATCAATTAAAAAACCCAATTAGATTTAAGAAAACTTAGGGTCTTTTCTACAATAAAACAATAAACAGAAGTCTCAGCAATAAAAAATTGTAAAAATATTGAAGCAGAAGCAGTTAAGCGCTAAGTAAATAAGCAAACAGGAGCGACAAAGGCCAGAGACGGCGCGGCGCGCAAGGGAGACAGCGAGAGGGATTTTGATAAGATGATTAAGATCCGGCGGGACAATCAAATACTCTACGTTTTATTAGGCATTTCATTCCCGCGAACGGCAATTTACGTATGCGTTAAACATGCATGCATCAAACAAACAAACGACACGCACCGAGCAATGGAGCCCAAAAGCGAAGGAAAAAGAGAGAGAGCAATAATCGCGCGGCGGTCCATCCAGCAGCACCAACATCATCAACATCATCATCATCATCATCATCAACGGCGGCGGCATCATCGAATATCGTCGCCACGCAGGATTCGGTAGTGTTTCAGCAGGAGCCCAGTCGTCGCCTCGACGCGATTCAGTTGACGCTTGACTTTGCACAGAAGCGCACGTGTCCACCCACTACAACTTCTTTTCTTCATCGTCCTGCCTCTCGCTTGTTGTATTGTCCTTTCGCTAAAATTCGCATCGGCTGCATACGCTGCATTTACCATCGGTACTCTGCCGAAGTCTTAAGCGAAAAAAAAAACAAACAAACTAAAGAGAATATGGGACGATTGTGACTTTAGGGAAAGTTTGCGTGGAGACACTTTGCGAAAAAGAAGGAAGCGCCTGGTGGAAGAATCCGAAGGAGCAGGGCGGGAAGTGCGAGCGCTCTCGTAAGTCGAGCTTTCGTCCTTTGGGAGAAATTCACACGTAAGCAATCCTTTTCGAATCGCTCTCTGTACTATATGTACTTTATGTAAATACATATATTGCTAATGTATATAGTACATCTAACATGCATCCCGCCAACGTCTGTCTTCTTAGTATTTGCTGTGAAACGAATCCCCTAAAAGCATTTCGGTCTAGTTTGCCAGATATGATTTATCTATATCGTTGAGTTGAGTCGCTTCATCCTTTTTGTTTGCTTTAAGACTTTAAGCCTTAAATGCTTAAAGTTTAAGGGATTGCGTTTACATACCTATACATAGTTTGTAAATATTTATTGAAATTTTATAGTTAAACAAGATATGGCTTTGATTACAAATTTGCAAAATCTTTTTGCTGCTTTGCTGCTTTAAAATGCAATTTATCTGCTGAACTTTATAGTATTTAAAATTTTATTTATTTTGTTTTTTGTTTATTGTTTTATTTCTATACAAAAATACAATAAAAAACTTTTGTTGAGAAGACAAAATTAACCTTTTGCTGATTCTTTAGTCTTTAGGTATAATTGTTGAATGGTTTTAGTTTACTATGATTGTTTTTGTTGCATAGATTACAACAGAAAAGTATAATGTTTCCTTTGTTGCGAAAAGTTTTTTTTCGTTTTAACTAAAAAAAAAAAAATTTCGAAATGAAAGTTTAACATTTTAGTAACTGTTAAAAGTTCAAGTAAAAAGAAATTGCAATTATTTTATTATTATGCAGCAATAAAATTAATTGGCTTATCGAGCCATCAAAAGTAAAATACAGTAAATTAATTATTATTTTGGAAAATTCAAAGCGAAGGATTTAATAAAGTAAAATTAAATTTAAGGAAATTAAAAACAAACTATTTAATTAAGTAAAATTAATTCTAAAGAAATTGAAAACAATGGATTTTATAAAGTAAAATTAAATTTAAGAAAATTAAAAAGAAAATATTTTATGAAGTAAAAGTTTAATTTAAGGAAATGGAAAACAAAATATTTAACAAACTAAAATTAATTTTAAATAAATTAAAAACAAAGGATTTAACAAAGAAAAATTAAATTTAAGGACTTAAAAAACAAAGGATTAAATAAACTAAAATTAAATTTCAAATAAATGAGAAAAAAATGATCCAAAATTAACTAAAAAAAATGCAATGAAAATAAAATAAAAATAAAATTATGTAACTAAAATAAAGTGCAGAAGACACGTGTCTCATTAACTTATAGAACACTTTAATTATTCTTAAAGTGCAAACATTTTAATCGCTTAAATCATTTCTACGCGGTGCTTTTAACGACTCCTTTACAATTCCGCACGTTTAACCATGACTTTATGGTAATTTTTACAGCAAAGTATTTTTTTTTTTTTTTTTTTAATGACAAAGAGTTATTTTATATTGCTTGCTAATCAAACAATTTTTTTGAACTAACTTTACTACTTCATCTAAAAATAAAACCTGTTTGATTTTATTTTAACAATTATACATTTTTCTGCATAAATTCTCATTAATTTTCAATTTAAATTTTATAAATTTCATAAATTTTATTACTTAATTAAAAATTTGCCAAATTTTACAATTTAAACAGTATAAATTACAATAAATTACAAATAAAAAAACAGCAAAGCAAAAGACAGTGACAAAGATATTTCACTTTGGATTTCTCTATCTGTCTGTTCTATTTTTGTGGTCTGCTGAGTTCCTTCGCTTCCTCCGTCGTATTCTCTATACTCTTTCAAGCGGCGTCCTTCTACTTTGACTCCGGAATGCTCATTGCATCTTGTTATGCACTCGTTTTTGTATATATATATATATAGATAACATATATGTAATAATACATGGTTATATAGATATATAAACAAAAAGAAAACACGTACAGTATGTCAAACGCTATAGTATCAAGTCATCAGTCATAAACAATGAAATAATAATCGAATCGCAAAAGGGGACTTGACTAAGGAGCAAAATGCGCTCGTCGCATAATAAATAAATTTAACTTTAACTCTCGTCTGACGATTTAATGAAATTTCAAGCAGGATTGCACTTACAACTGCAGCACTTTCCTGGCGTTATTCTTCACTCCCACACCCGAAATGATTCGTTTGGATTTGGTTCGTTACCAAAAATTGTTTCGCAAATATTTTCTATTTTCTATTATTACCGTGAATCCTTTGAAATTTATTCTTCCTTTTTATTTTCCACAATCTTCTTGACTTTTATGCTGTATGACTTACCACTTTGTGCTATTTTTGCAAGCAATTTTTTAAGCAAAAGCAAAATTATTTTCATCATTTATAATGGATTTATTTTAAATTTATTCAAAATGTTTATTTCTTTTAATTGTAGTTTAAAAAACGTTTTGAAATTAAAGTAGGATTTAATAAAATTGTTTTTTTTTTAAATTCATTTTGTAATTAAATAATATTTTTTTTAATTAAACAGTTATTTTGATTTTTAAATCCGTTAAAAGTCCAGAAGAAAAATTCAAAATAACTGATTAATTAAAATTATTTAATTCGTCTATTACATAATAGAAAATTTATGATACAGTATGATACAAGTGAGTAATTTATGTACACTGAAAAATAAAAAAATTGTAAATAAATCAAAATAAAAATGACAAAGCAGACAAAACAGAAGTTAACAACAAACAAAATTTTCACACAACGATCAAAGTAAACATTGCGTGGGCAGTGCAAGTGTAATAATGTAATAACAAGCAAAAATTATGTAAAAATTTCATGAATATTAATGCCGCAAAATATTTTTACTTTTTTTGTATTGTAGTACAACACTTGTTGCCACCTAATTTCAATAAATTATAATTAGCGATTAATAAAAACGCGCGTAAATTGCAAACAATAAAATTCTACGTAGATTTTTCAAGTGTAATTATTTAATTTCCTTTTGTTTTACTTTTTCTAGTAAATAAACTTACAAAAAGTAAATAAATGTATACTAAATACTTGGCATAATATGTAAATTGAAGTAATTAGTATTCCAACAACTATTTCAGACGTTTAATTGCTAATTAATTCGCTTTTGGATTTACTTAAACATTTTTTTCTAATTTGTAATTATCGCACGTTTTGGCTTAATGATTAAAAATAAAAAAACAATATAGTTGTTAAAGTTTCATCAGTGCTAATAATTCAAATGTTGTGTGAAACCTGTTGGCTAAGGAAGAAAAAACTGAAGCTGATAAAAAATTGGACGAATTTAATTTACATTCATTATGAAGGACGCACCTTCCTATTACTTAATTTGAATGAATATTAATGAGTCCTAGATCGCGGAGCGACTTCTTTGGAAAATCATCGAAAAATGTATTTTTTTTTTATATTCGGTGGCACTTAATTTAGACACTGAAAATTTCGTAATGAATTTTAATGGATTTTTTTTATGCTTAATATTCAAATCAGCTTAACAGTTACCGAAAACGAACTTTTAAACATTTTTTTGGTCCGTTGAAAATTTGAAATGATACCAAAGTAATTTATTTAATTACTTTTCGGTTGATTTATTGCATTTAATTTTTGTTACTTGTTTTTTCAGTTGTTTAAAGTTTATTATTTACTTCTTTCATTGGATATTTAATGAAATATTTACTGAAAAAGAATTTTTTTTAAGAAAAACTATTAAACAAAGCAAATTTTAATTTAAATGGAATTTTCATATTGCAAATTACATAAAATCATTTTCTTTTTGCTAATGGTTAATTTTACTATCTTTTTTTTATCAATTATTAATTTAATTAATTAATTTCCCCACTTAATATGCTCAGTTTTTCGTCAATGAACCGGACGGGATACCTTTTAACGACTTGTCCAGGTCGAAAACCAAAACTAAAATATCTTGGAAAACTAAATAAAACTTAAAAAAAAAATAATAATCAATCAACTAAAAACTAATAAAAAAAAGTATATTAAATAACTATATTAATTAATACAAAAAATAAAAATTATAATTGCAGAAAAAACACAAAGCAAAAAATTACTAGAAAAAAAAAACATAAAGAAAAAAATGCCACGATCGAAGGAATCCTTCTTGAGGTCGAACCTCTTGACCATCCTCACAGTAGCCGGAGTGTTCGGCGGCACGATCGCCGGCTGCATCCTGCGAAACGTAATGGACGAACAATGGACGCCGCGCCAAGTGATGTACCTGCAATTTCCCGGCGACATTTTCCTGCGGATGCTCAAAGCGCTAATCATCCCCTTATTGGTTTCGTCCGTGATCGGAGCGATCGGATCTCTCGATCTGAGTCTCAGTAAAAAAATAGCCGCACGTTCGATCCTCTTCTACGCCACCACGACCGTTTGTGCCGTCATACTGGGCATACTTCTTGTGGTGACCATCAGGCCGGGAACGAGCGCCGCCCACGATTACAAGGACATTAAAGTGACCAAAGCTCCCGTACGACACGTGCTCACACAGGACACCCTGCTCGATTTAATAAGGTAATAATTATATTTGTTTTTATTTTTTACTTTTTTAATTAATTTTTTTACAAAGTTTTTTTTTTGAATTCTTCATTAGTTTTTCGTATGTTTTAAATGAAGTTATTTAAGTAAATTGTTAGAGTTTAATTGTGAGGACATTTGTGAATTGTGCAAACGTTGTGTACTTTTAGCAAAAAGAAAAAGGTTTCAAGGTTTTTATTATGTTACACAATCAGCAAATATTTTGCTAAAAATAAATTATTTGTCCTTTATCTGTTAATTTTTATGGGACAATTTATAGCTGATTTTTTATAAATAGATTTAACGGTTTCCTAACTTTGTTTTTGCTTTTTTTTGTTTTTGTTTATCTTATATAAAATTCACTTTCATTTTAAGTAAAATTTAAAGTAAATAAAAAAATAATTACCAAAACAAACTTAATTATTAACAAAAACAAATTAAAATATAAATTTTTGAATAACAACTGCAATAAATTTAAATTTCAACATTTTTTGCATACAAAAAAAAAGAAAATTTAAAAAATAAACAAAAAAAAAGCAGAGAGCATTAAATTCAAAATATAAATGAAACAAAATAATAATAATAATAATTCATTGTAACGGCCTTTTGAAAATGTGCAACGGCCTTAAAAGGTCCATTCCGCCTCTAAGTGCTTTCATTCAACATTTTAACGCAATTAAGAAGTGGATGTTCTGGTGAATTGAGCAAGTCAGCGACAATAAGTGAGAGCTTTGTCATTTGCGCTCTTTGTGCCGCCAATAGGCCATTCTGTGCGTTTTCATCGCCACCAACATCGATCTAATAAAACGGCAAGCCTATATTCTACCACACACACACACACACACACACACACACACACACACAAAGAAAAAAAGAAAAAACCATCGACATGTTTGAGGAAACCAAAAAAAATCGAATAAAAGAGATGACACCATTGATGAGACGTCATTGTGCGTGATTTCACCATTGCGGATGGTCGGTGGAAAATGTTGAAAAGCGAATTGGACTATGCGAAAGCCGCGCCATTCTCGGTTCGGAATTTAAAAATTGCTCTGCTCTCTTCTTTCGATTCTTTCGCCGATTTTCAATTCGAATTGTGAATGCGAATGCGAAGCGAAATGTTCAATGGAGGCTAACGAAAAATTTTCACGCAAATTTAAATTGCAATAAATTTGCTTTTTTCTTTCTTCTTTGCAATTTTTTATGTATTTTTGTAGTTGCTAAATGGTAATTTTTGGTAATTATTAATTATAACTAAACATTTATAACTTAAAAAATTACCAAAAAAAAATTGTTTTTAGAGAAATAAATTACGAAAACTTTGATAAAACTTGAAACGTCTAAACAGAATAAATAATAAATTATTTATAATAACATTTTTATAGCAAAGTTCACAAGTTAAAGGTTATTTACTAGTAATTTGTTTATAATGCTGTCGATGCGAATAGAATCAAGAGAGAGAAATTGGCGAACCGATAAATGAATAACGAAAAAGCATCGAGCGCAAAGTTGAAAGAGAGGATTTCACGGGGGTATTACAGGACATGGCTGATTGTCGCAGGAAATTTTGATGTGGATGCTAATGATCTGATGTCGCGGTGTATCCGGTACAGCCATTTATGACCCTACAACTTAACCATTGTTGATATGTGTGTGTGTGTGTGTGTGTGTGTGTGTGTGTACTACATGAAACGTCTCTCGTGTAAAACATATTAGCACTGACTGACGTTCACTAAAAATAAACGCTGCTCAGTCAATAGGTTAATACATTAAAATCTCTCTCTTCTCTTCATCTAAAGTTGAAATCTTTCAGTTGCTTTAGAGTCTTTTTAGTTTCCACTCAGTTTTCATATACTGTAACATTTGCCAATTTAAGGAAATAAGCAAAGTTTATTACTTTTGTTCAAAGAAATTTCAAAATAAATAGTGATAAAAAAAACTACTTGAAATTTATATTCAATTTTCTAAAAAAAAAAAACAATCTCAGAAGTTTTGCAGTTGTAAAAATTATAATTTCATAAATTTTAGAGAAATCTGTATTATTTTTGTACAAGGAAAAGGCAAAATTATAATAGAAAATAAAAATGAAAAAAATTGTATTTAAAGTCCTGTAAAATTTTGTAAAAATTGTAATTTTAATTCGGTTTCTTTTTTCATGTAAAAATTATATTTCTTTATTTTTTTTCAGAAACCTGTTTCCTCCTAATTTAGTACACGCTACAATTGCACAGGTAAGAACTCATTTCAAATTTCCATTATCAAAAAAAAAACTAATAAAAACAAAAACAAAAAAGGGAAACCTTTGAAAAAACAAAAAAAAAAAGAAAAAGTTGCGCATCGGTCCCCGCTGTTAATTTCTAATTACTCGAGATGAAAGCCGCGCTTATCGCACAGGATGCAATATTCGTGGATCTCTTACAAAAGCTCACGAACTTTCTTTCATGACGGCAACAGTGAACCTTCAGTTATCTACTCCGGCATATTTGCATCTTGTGCTGGTTTGCGTGTGCCAGAGTGGCAGTGTGTATGAAGATGAGAGAAATATGTGTAAATGTAAAATGTGAAATGTGAAATGAAGATGGGAAAGAAGAAGAATTTTCCGTTTTCCGCGAGGCAGCGATGGGAAAATGCGCGCGCTTCACAGGAAGCATCAACAAGGATTATTCGTACCTATAGTAGTACTCGACCCGATTTCCACTTGTTGCGAGGCAACAAAACTAAGCTCTGTCCTTGCTAGCGAAATTCAACCCCCGCGCTGCCACTGATTTTCCCCGCACTGGAAATTTCATAGAAAGCGCTCAATTTATAATTCAGCCGTACTTTCCTTTGCTTCTTTATTTCCATGATGATGATGATGATATTTATTAGCCTTTTTTTTTTATTTTATTTTATTTAATAATCGTTTTTTTTTTTAAATTAAATTTTGGGGTTTATTTTTTTATTTGAGATTTATTAAATAATTTATTTTATTTTTGATATTACTAAATAAAATAAGTAAGGAAATAACAGTGTAAATTATATTTTCTAAGGAATTTAATAAATTTACTGTTGCAATTTAATTTTAAAACTTTAAAAAAGTGATTACAAACGATTAAAAACAAACAATTTCCATAGAAAAGCAAATGAATTTTATTTTAGTTCATGAACAGACTAATTTACTTCTAAATTAATAAATAAAATTAATTTAAATAACTCTTTGCATGTTTTGATTATTAAAAAAATAGTTCAATTTTATTAGAAGTTAAGAAGCAATTAATTTAATTTTAAAAACTGTTTAAAAGTATTTTTTCATTAATAAAAAAAAATAGGAAATTTAGCCAATTTCTGTATAAGCGCTTTGAAATTTTATAAAATTAAATAATTTGACTGAAAAATTCAAAAATTTCACTATAAACTCAGTATTTTTATTATTCTTTCAAATCTACAAACATTTTCCACCCAATAAAAACAATCAATTAAATTTTGCAGTTAAAAAGCACTTCCGGGCAACATTTAAAAAGTGCTCTCTTTCTCTTTATTCTCAATAGACAAAAAAGCAGATTTAATGAAACCAAACTAATTGGCAATTATTTTTAGCACTAAACCACAGAAAATAAAATCGAACAGAGTAGTAATTTTCGCAGTATATATGAAACCAGAGTATATCCCCCAGCGAGGCCTTTAATAATCCATATCCTGCCTTATCTGAAATTAAGCTGCGGCCAAGTAGGAAATCCAATAAGTCATCCGTCATATTTGTACGTACACTATGCGATACGGTGTTTGCGAAAGAATGAATCTTAGTTTGGGATAATGTGGTAATGGGCACCGAAAGTGCGTGCTTGTGTTCCGCCTGCCATTCGGCCGTTGTTTATAATGGCCCTCGGAAGCACAGTGCGGGTGACACATGTGACGAAAGGATGCGGCGGCGGCGGGCACCGGTTTCCATGGAAATTCCGAGCCAATTTGCGCGCTGTTTGAAGAGGATCGAGTCCCGGTTGCCCGTGGACTTATCATCCCCCGCACGATATACGGCCGGCAATAAAATAAAAAGGCTGGAGAAAAAAAAATAGAGTTGCGCCACGGTTTTCGGAAAGATCTCTCCAACTGCGAAACGAGAATCCCTGCACGTGTGCCTTTTTTCTGGTACTTTTCCAGAAGCTTTCCCAGGACGCCAATAGATTTCCTTCTGCGTATAATGAAGATTTACTGTTATCTTTTGCAGTTTCAGTAACCTTCTTCTGTGGTATATCCAGAATTACTTCATAGAAAAATAATAATAAAAAATATTAGGAATTAATAAATTAGCTATTGAACTTTAAATTTTTTCAATTTAAATTCTAAAATTATTAAATATTAAAAAAATTGTAAATTTCAGAGTCAAACTCGTCTAATTCCACCTGCAAATACTTCAAGTAAGTCTTTTCAAACCAAAAAAAAAAGAAATCAAAAAAAAAAGTAACAAAAAAACATTTGTTAAACAGTTCCATTGGAAAAATGGAAGTTTATCGAAGTGTACGAAGGAACGACAAACGTGCTGGGCCTGGTGGTATTCGGGGTGGTGATGGGCATCAGTTTGGGGATGATGGGCGAGCGCGGAAAACCACTTCTGGTCTTTTTCGAGACCCTCAGCGAAGCCATGATGATCATCACCAGTTGGGTCATTTGGTAGGCAATTACTTTGCACTCTTTTCCTAATTGCTTGGCGCCGCTAATTTGTTGGCAATTAATTTAATAGGATTTCACCCTTGGGCGTGTTCTTCCTGGTCTCCGCTAAAGTAATGGAAACGGAGAGTTTCAGCGATCTGGTGGGACGACTCGGTCTATACTTTATGACGGTGATGTTGGGATTATTCCTCCACGGTTTCGGCACTCTGAGCGTCATATTCTTTGTGTGCACGAGACGACTTCCGTTCCGAACCATTGGTAAATTGAGTCAGGTCCTTGTGACGGCTTTCGGGACAGCCTCAAGGTTTGCAGTTTCTTAATTTTATTTTTATTTTTATTTTTATTTTTTTGTTAAAAGTATAAACTTTAAGTTATGAAAAGTATTTGAAAATTAATAGTAATTATCTAATTACTTAGATAATTTTTAAATTCTTTTAAAATGCCATAAGACTTGGTTATAATTAATTATTTATTAATAAAAATTTCAATGAAAAAATTAGCGAAACACAAGCAAAAAGAAAACAACCTTCAAATAAGTAACTAAATTTGAAATTAATGAATCAAATAAACAAAATAACTTTAAGTGTTGCTAATTATATTAGCTAATTAACATTATTTACTATTTTGAAAAAATAGTAATTTGAGATAATTATATTGAGCAATAAAGCTATTAAAAGTAACTTAGTGTTGCGTAAAACTTTAAATTTTAAAACTCCTATGTAACTGATTCATCGCTTTTATTGCGTTAGCCATCTTTTTCGACCGTTATTTTTAAAATTTTGAATTGATTTTAAAATTTCTTTTGCTAATAAATTCAAGCAAAATTGATTTATTTAATACTCTTCATTAATATAAAAATAATCAAAAGTTTTTTTTTTAAATTTCCTTCTGAAGTTATTTAAATATTATAAAAATAAAGTAAAAAAAACTAGTGAAATTTCTTAATTTACAATTTACCATTTAAAATAAAAATATAATTTAATAAATTCTTTTCAAATTTTACTTGGGAAATATTAATTTAAATTTTAATTATATTTTTATCAATGGCTGAAAATGGAATAAAAGTAATTAAAATATCCTTTGTAAATTCTCCACTCATTTGAAATGTAATGAAGTGAAAAATAACTCAAGAAGAATTCATTTTAATGATTTTTTCAATAAATTTTAATAAAAAAAATGTTTTATTAATAAAAAAAACTTTTTTACTCCATCAGTTTCACTGCTAACTTTCGAAACAAAAATTTATAAAAGAAATATTAAATAAATAACAATATTAATCGAACCCTTTTTCAAAAAGAAAAAAAGAATTGCAATTAAAAAATGTTTAAAATTTAATCCTACATGGGAATTTACAAATTTGAAAATAAAAAGCAAAGAAAAAGCATCGAAAACCAACAATAAAGCAAAAATACTTTGCAGTTCTGCAACGATGCCCATCACAATCCAGACTCTGGACCGCATGGGCGTCGATCCTCGCGTCACCAGATTCGTGATCCCCGTGGGGGCCACCATCAACATGGACGGAACCGCACTGTACGAGGCAGTGGCCGCGATCTTCATAGCCCAATTCAGATCGATTCCGCTCAGCTTCGGGCAAATCGTCGCCGTAAGGTAAGAGGAGAGCAGTTTCACCAGTTCCACCAGTTCCATCAGTTTCCCAGGCAACCCCCACATTCACCCCGAATATTCACAAGATTCCCAAGCAATTAGTTTCATCAATTAAATAGTCCTTTCGCCATAAACAAGCGCATTGCATTTGCTACTTGCAGCATCACCGCAACAGCAGCCAGCATAGGAGCGGCCGGCATCCCCCAGGCAGGCTTGGTCACGATGGTCATGGTCCTGGACACCGTGGGTCTACCAGCGGAAGACGTAACGCTAATTTTGGCGGTCGATTGGTTGCTGTAAGTCTTCCTACTGTTTATTTATTTTTATTTTTAATAAAAACTCTATTTTTTATTTGTTTGGTTTCTCAGGGACCGATTCAGGACGACCATCAATGTGATGTGCGACTCGTTGGGTGCCAGATTGGTGGACCACTTAAGCGAAGGCGAATTGGGCCGGATAAGCGACCACGACAAGAACAATGCGGATCCGCATGAGCTGGTCGAGATCGCCAAGGACACTACGCGCATCTAAAGTGTCCATCCAATGCCGAACCGACCAATATCTATATATCTATATCTACATAGATCTATAATAGATATATATGTATAATATGTAGGTGCCCATTGAGAGACACTGTCACTGTGTGAGTGTGTGCATGTGTTCACGATGTCCGAATTGCGCATCTGTATACCGTGGAAACCGTGGAAATCGCATTCGCTTAATTATTTCTAATAATATATGAGGAACATATAGGACATCTACTTATATATTATATACATACACATAATAATAACATATTATAAATGCTTGTTTGATGTGTTACATAGGTATAAGTTGAACTTGGGCATCTTGAGGAGAATTGAGATAATACCTATCTGTACGTCAAGCTGTAATTAAATGTGCACAGTAATCGAATTTGTAGTTATGCTTAGTAATTACTGTTCATCGAACCGAAAATTAGGAAATAAACCAAAAAATAATAAAGAAACATAAACTTTAAGAAATTTATGCGAAGAATGTCGCTCGCATAAACTAAAGACAATAAATGTACATATGCAAATGTCATTGTTTAAACTTTAACTAATTAAAATTAAAATAAATAGATATGAGGCAAATATACGCAAAAATGTGTTCCGAAAGAAATAGTCGTTATAAATGTATTTTTGCTCTTTGAAAATATAAATCTATTACCATATTGATATTAATTATTAAACACTGAATGTTACATATTAAAAAAGGCTTTTTGTATATTATATTATTGGTTTTTTTTTTAATTATTATTATTAATAGTTTTTGAGGCCTAATTAGTTAACAAATTTGTTTTAAATTTGTTTCTAAATTTCAAATTTAAAAAATATATAAATAGGTTGTTTTAAAATTTCAAAATTTAAAAAAAATATACGAAAAACTATTAATCTATCCAAAAATAATTAAAAATTTAAATAAAATAAAAAAGTACATATGAATAAATTAGTTATTGTTATTGTTAATATTAATAATTTATTTGTAGGGTAACTTTTAGTTTGTAAGGGACCAATAAGTAATTTGCAAATAGCAATTTGTTAATATACTATAGTTGAAAAAATGTTCAGTTTTATTGATATTAATTATTATTAATTGGTGTTCTAAATAGTCTCAAAGACAATAAACTGCCTTTTTAAGAAAAGCGTAAACATTTTATCAGAATATGCTCTATATCTAGGTATATGAAATGAATAAAGGATACTACGTATTAATTTTGTTAGACTTTTACAAATTTTAAAAATTTTGAAAATTGAAATAAATTGCGTAGCATATATTATTATTTTTAAGAATATCTGTATAATGTAATTAATAATAATTACTTTTTTAATGTTTTTAGCGAATAAGTTAGCATTCGTTACAAAAAAAAAACAAACAAACAACAAAAAAATAATATGTATGTCATATATGAATAATATAGATGTATTGATGAAAATTGAAAGGGATTGAAATTTTATGGGTCAAATATGGGGTTCGTTTACAGGAGTTTAATCGACCGGAAAGTTCCGATAAAATTTTGCTGATCGTTTTCCTTTGTAAATTCGTCTGAAAAGAATTTTTCTGTTTTCTTTTTGGAACGGTTTATTAGTTTATTAAATGACATTAAACTATTTTATTTAATTAAAGTTATTTTTCATTTTTTTTTTCTATTTTTCAGAAGCATTTTTAATTTTTATAAGTTTTTATTTTACTTTAATAATTTATTTAAATAGTTAATTATATAAATAAATGAAAATAAATAAATAAATAAATTGACTTTTACTTTTTTAAGGAAACTTAATAAAAACAAAGTAAGAAAATTTTATTTAATTACTAAAAAAAAAATGTAAACCAACATTTAACATTTATATCACTGATTAATTAAACTTTTATTTATTATTTTAATTTATTTTTTACACAAATTTAATTTATCGACAGTTGTTTAAATGATTTTTAAATTCGTCTGGTTGCATAGGAACAAACTCGAGAAATATTTCTCAGTTTTCTTGTGTTAGAATCGGATGCTGCAATTTAAAATTAGATGAAAGCACTTTGTTGATTGTCCAGTGAAATTTACGATGGTCTTCATCGATAATTACATCAAGTTAATATTAGAATCCTTAAAAAAAACTCTTCTCATACCACGAATTAAAATTTTATTTTCTTTGTATTTCCAGTGGCATAGAAAGCTTTTAAAACTTTGCAAAAACTAAAAAAATAAACACTGAATGCTATATGAAAATCAGAAATTTGGAATAAAATGACAAAGACTATTGAAATTCCAAAATAAAAAAGATTTTTCATTAGTATTCAACATATATGTAGACTGCGATTTTCCATTTGAGTTTTTCCCTTCGAGCGAAGAGACTACTGTGTACCATCGAACGAAAATAAAAAGCCATAAACCATTCAAAACGCTTCGCTTTGCTTCTCTCCCCACGCTTCGAAACCAAAATAATCCTGAAAAATCTAATACCGGCAACTTTTTGCTCTAAAATTGGTGTCGTCTGAACTTACACGCACTAATTTACCTGGTTTCTTTATACTTAACTTTTCTTTCATCTGAATGAAGAAAAAAAAAACAAATAAATATTGAAGTAAAAATAAAACTACAAACAAATTTTAACTTTTAGCACTTTTAGTGCTATTATAAATATATTTTTTGTGATTTCTATTTGAAAAAAGAGTTTTTAGATAATTTTCCAATTTGTTAAGAAAAAAATAATAATAAAAACTTTTAAAATTTGATATTAGAAAGCAATTTTTACAATGGTCCCGGTGACCATTTAAAGAAAACCGCAAAAAACAAATCTTTTTCAGTGGACGAAGAAGTTACTCACTAAAAGAACCAAAAACCGCAAAGGAAACACACACAAAAAAAACATAATGAAATCATCCATTTACATTTTACATTTTCAGTATAAATATAAATGAGCGTTTATAATAATGTTTAAAAGTAGTTTATATTTCCCACTCTCCTGCTGATCCTGCCGCTTAAACTATATCTTGTCGTCGGCACATTATCCAACCGCTTGAGCGCTCGAGACCTCCTCTCGGCGCACTCTTTCAGAAGAAAAGTGTTAATGTGCATCTCCATCCGGAAAGTGTTCAGCTTCACATTCAGATAGTGCATCGAAATTATTGCAAAAAGAAGGGAAAAAAAATAGAAGAGAATTTCTTGAAAAGTGCGATGAATCGCCTTTGGGGGTTGTGCTTCGTCCTGACGCTTTCCTTTCTCGCCGCACACGATGTCCTTGCATTTACTGAAGACGCAGGTGAGACCCAAATTGAATAAAACAAATTTAGACTGTGTGCCGGTTACTTAAAAATAATATAAGTGTGACACACATTTTGCAATGGGCAAAGCTTCGATGATTCCGCCGCTGATCTTCGTAGCTCTTCCCTCGTCTTCGCTCTTCAGCCGCCAAAAGGAGGCTTAATTGTTTCAATTGCCGCGACGAATGGTCCGTGAAATTGCATTTAATTATCCCTGATAAATCTTGATAAACCTTGGGCTAATTAGATGCTTTTTCTGGTTGGTATTCTATACAAAGTGCGCACTTTTGCACTGTTTAAAAAAAAAATTTTCGCTCTGTGTCCCTGAAAATTGGAATTGAATTTTAAGATTTAATTTCTTTGCAAAAAATAATTTAAATTTTCATTTTAAGTAGTAAATTAACTAACAATTTTAATGGAAATTTAAATTAGTATTATGTTTTATTAGCAGAATTTTCACAAAATTTTAAATTAATTCTTTGCAGTAATAAAATAACGAACAAATTTCATTAGGTAAATAAATTTTAAAAAGTAAAAAACTTGATTTACCCTGTATGATAAACAATTGTTACGTAAAGAAAAACGCGTGGGTGGTTGCATTTGTATAGAGGTGCTTATTAAGCAATCGAAACCTACTTATTTTTTTATTTGTTTTTTTATTAATTTATTTGAATTTATTAGTGCACCAGGAATAAATTCATTAACAAACACGGAACAATATGTTTTATGTAAATGTAAGAAGCCTTCTAAGTGGATTCTAATAATAATCTATTTACGCGAAAATTATGTGTATAATCTATTTGGCAGCGGCGCTAAGATAAACCGGAAGTGAAGTTTGCAAAATGCTTATTTTTGTAAATTTTGTAGATGATTTCAATGTGGCCAATTTCAAACTGAATTTTTTCCTAATTTTTCCAAATTTTAAGAAGAAAAAGTATGTTAGTATGTTAGTTTGTCGCTAAGAAATTACAAAATTTTGAAACAAATCCATTTGCTCTTTATTTTAAATTAATTTGAATTTACTTGATACATTTATTAGGATTTAATTTGCTTTCCTTTATTTAGTTTTAAAAAATCAAATTTTGTAAAAAATAAAACAGCAATTAACAAAAATCAACTTAAATTTTAACGAACAATATGATTAATATTAATAGCTGAAAATTACAACATCCTTATTACAATTAATTAATTGCAAAAGCAGAAAATTGCATTAAATATTATTTTCCAGTGGGCACCGAAGAACTGGAAAATGTAATAAAATCGGATAATTTTGTGTTATCCTTAAAACACATCAAATCCAAAAAACGGCACCACGCTCCGGAAACGCTGATGGCCCTAGATTTCGGCGAATCCGACCAGAGATTTTCAATAGTCCTAGACAGACATCACAAAAGAGGTTTGCAAATAAATCAATTAATCATTTCCTGTTTCAAAAATAATATTAAAAAAAAAAACATACAAATTAATTCCATTGGAAATTCGCAGTGGTAATCGAAACCTTGGAAGATGGAAGACTTCGCTCTCAGCATTTCACCGTGGACACATTGAACGACGAATCCATCATCAAGTCGCTCGTTTTGGACGTGAATCAAAACAAGCCCGACGCCGATATCACTCTCTATTTGGACTGTACTTATTACGGACGCATTGCGACACCGAAAACAATTAGAGATATGTTTATTAATATGGATAATCCGCGTCTCACTTTGGTAAAAAGCTGCTTTCAATTTCAATTTTCCTATTTTCTTGTCATTATAATCTGATAAATCCAAACAGTTTCTTATTGTTGCACTAATATATTTAACATTTATGAAGAAGTAGTGGTTCGGCAAGCTAACGGAGCGATTGAAGAGCGCGATGGATGGAGGTCAGCGGCGAAATCTTTTTTTATGTGTATTGCGTAAATTTAATTAATACCATAACGTTCCCAATGCGTTTACTTGTCGTCTCCTTAAATAGCCAAAGAGCATGCTTGCAACCGCTACAAATTGCAGGTCGCAAATTCTTCCATACTAAACACATGTTTTCTCCGACGTGCGTAACGAAAGTTCTCTTCTTACAGTTACGGGAGAAGAAGTACCCGGTGGAAGTGGATGGTCTGGACGGATTACGCAAAGTTCTGGTGCGCAACAACTGTCCCGTTACCAATAAACGACTGCTGGACATCGACTCAATGGATGGTTATCCTGGCCAGGACCCTAACATTCAAGGATACCAACCGGAAGTTTACCGAGGAGATATCCCTTCAGTACATGAACTTGACGACGGTACTTTTGTTTAAAAAAATTAAATTTTGTCACAAAATTACAAATTTTGTCAAATTACTTCCAACAGGTGCCATCCTGAAAGCCCTAAATGACCTAATAACATCAGTGAACAACTTGAACAAGATCGTCTACAATCAGCAGGAGACCATCGAAGGCTTGAGACGCATTTTGGAAGACTGCGATGTCTGCAAGCCCAGACCTCCGGAAATAGTGCGACCTAGTTGCGCAACGCATCCTCCTAGTTGCTTCCCAGGAGTCCAATGCCACGACACCGCCGGCGGTCCCCGATGCGGCGCATGTCCCAGAGGCTACATTGGAGATGGTTATTCTTGCCGGCCAGGGAAAACTTGCGCCGATCGCCCTTGTTTCCCCGGAGTGCAATGCCACGATACCGCCCAGGGAGCCCAATGCGCCCAGTGTCCTCCCGGATACGAAGGCAACGGAGAGCAATGCCGAAGACGCTCCGGTTGCGAATTTAATCCTTGCCATCCTGGTGAGTCGCTTATCCGATATTAAATGTTTATCCTGTCTGCACCGAAAGCTTGGCTTGGTTCTCCGAAGCCAATCAATGTCTTTTGTGGGTTCGCGGTGCACTTCTTTATTGCTCTTTCGGAATCTCTTTTTCTATATAGGTGTTTGTAAGTTTCTAACATGAAAGAAATGCCATGTACAATGTTCATTTATTTAAACACATCTTTCTGTTAATTGTTTCTCACGTAATTAATATTTATGATATATAACACAAGCACTCTTTCACTGTAAGTAACCATTCTTTTCTCGGATCCGGTGATCGAATGTATAGGACTTAGGCTTAATTGTTCTCAGTTTTCTGTCTTGCAGGCCACAGACGCTGTTGATTATGGTTACCTATGGTTTGCTTAGAGATTCCTCAAGGAATTTCATAAATTATGATGCATTACGATTTATAACTTTTTTGTTTTCTTTAAAGGAGTAGTCTTGTGTGTTTAGAGAGTTTATTTGTATATATACTTATTATACTTACTGTAGATTTATTGATTAACAATATTGTTGAAAATTTTCATTATTAGAGAAATACATTTTAACCACTATACTTTTTGGTGTTTTATTTCGCACCCAAAATTCCACACAACGAAAAAAGAACATTTTACATGACATTCCTGTAGTTAGTTTTTAAATCTTCTAGATCAACATTAAAGTAACATTTATCATAAGAAATTAAGAGATTTAATTAAATCAAAAAGGAAAAATTATTCCTAGAGAAGAAAATACAAAACTTCTAAATTCTAAAAAAGTTCCCAAAAGTTTTTTGCAACATTTACAAAGAAAAAAAAAGTCAATAGAAAATATTTCAGGGGTACGTTGCGTGACTATTGAAGATCCACCGTATTACATTTGCGAAGGATGCCCAGTGGGAACAACAGGAAACGGGACCAACTGCAAAGACATCGATGAAGTAAACTATTAAATTTTCCCAAAAAAAAAAATTCCCAATTTCAATGAATTTATCCAAATTATAGTGCGATTTAGCTCAACCATGTGATCCGAACGTACACTGTACAAATTTACATCCGGGATACCGATGCGGACCATGTCCTCCAGGTTTCTCGGGCAGCGGAGGAACCTCTGGAATCGGATTGGAAGAAGCCCAACGTAACAGGCAGGTTTGCTACGACATAGATGAATGCGCCATCAACAATGGCAATTGCGTTCCGCATTCCGTATGCCAAAACATTGAAGGGTCCCACATTTGCGGCCCTTGCGAACCCGGTTTTGTCGGTAACCAAACCATTGGATGCCGACGCGGCGAAGGATTGTGTCCGGATGGAACGCAATGCGACAGAAATGCCGCTTGCGAACACATTGGATATAACAGGTATACCTGCAGATGTAGGGTAGGATGGGCTGGAGATGGGGCATTGTGTGGACCGGATCAAGATTTGGATGGTTGGCCTGATTTTGATTTACATTGCTCGTTCCCTAAGTGCCGCAAGGATAATTGTCCAACTGTACCGAATTCCGGACAAGAGGATGCCGATAGGGATGGATTGGGAGATGCTTGCGATCCGGATGCTGATAACGATGGTATCCCCAATGATCCAGTAAGGAAATTTTTGATTAAAAAAAAAATTATTTATTTTGATTTGTTTAGGATAATTGTCCATTGGTTTTTAATCCTAATCAAGAAGATACTGATTTAGGCGGCGGAGATCAACAAGGAGATGCTTGCGATAACTGTCCTACTGTTCCAAATTTAGACCAGGAAGATTTAGATAAAGATGGATTGGGAGATGCTTGCGATGACGACATAGATAACGATGGAATTCCCAATAATAGGGACAATTGCCCTAGAAAAGCAAATCCTGATCAACGGGATTCAGATGCTGATGGCTACGGAGATGTTTGCGATAACTGTCCGAATGTTAACAATCCAACTCAGAGTGATACTAATAATAATCTGATAGGGGATGCTTGCGATACTGCTGCTGATATGGATCGGTAAGCTTCCGTTTCTTTAACTTCTTCTTCTAAACTTCTTTTAAATATTAAATTTATTTCAGTGATGGTATTCCGGATCAAATGGATAACTGCCGAAGAGTACCCAACAGCGACCAACTGGATACCGATGGTGATGGCAAAGGAGACGCGTGCGATACCGATGCCGATGGCGATGGCGTGCCAAACATTAAAGACAACTGTCCTTTGGCCCCGAATCCCTACCAAGAAGATGCCAATCAGAATGGCGTAGGAGATATTTGCGAAAAGGACTGGGATCAGGATGAAGTGCCCGATGACATTGATAACTGCCCGAATAATTCCAAAATTTACACCACCGATTTCAGTACTTACCAAACTGTTGTCCTGGATCCCGAAGGCGACTCGCAAATCGATCCCAATTGGGTCATTTACAACAAAGGTGCCGAAATTGTGCAGACCATGAACAGCGATCCTGGTTTAGCTGTTGGTTACGATTCTTTCGGAGGCGTGGACTTTGAAGGCACTTTCTTTGTGGACACTGAGGTGGACGACGATTATGCCGGGTTTATTTTCAGTTACCAAGACAACAGAAAGTTCTATACGGTGATGTGGAAGAAGAATTCTCAAACTTATTGGCAATCGACTCCGTTTAGAGCGGTTGCCGAACCGGGAATTCAATTAAAACTGGTTGATTCCAATACGGGACCTGGGCAACTGTTGAGAAACTCTTTGTGGCACACCGGGGATACCGACAGACAAGTGAAATTGCTTTGGAAGGACCCCAGAAATGTCGGCTGGAGGGAAAGGACTGCCTACAGATGGTTATTGCTGCATAGGCCGAAAATTGGGTTGATTCGCTTGCGAATTTTCGAAGGGGAAAATATGGTTGCTGATTCCGGAAATATTTTCGATACCACTCTTAAGGGTGGACGTCTTGGGGTGTTTTGCTTCTCGCAAGAAATGATCATTTGGTCTGATTTAGTATACAGATGCAATGGTTTGTAATTTTTATCCAAAATTTTCATCAATTAATTGATTTTTTTTTTCTTTAATTTTTCAGATGATGTCCCCGAAGCCATTTACCGCGAACTGCCAGAACGATTACGCAAAAATGTTCACGTAGATAGAAGAACTGTGGCTCGTATTGACTACAGAAATTAGAAAATTAGACAATGAAACGTTCACTTATTTTAGTACTTACTTACTAATTACCTCAATTAATTAATAACTGTCGTTGTGAAGGAAGTAATCGTTTGAAAATGTAATTGGAACCGTCTAATTTATTAATTTTAAAATGGTTAATTTCGTAAAAAAAAATCGTTAGGTGTATTATTATCTAACAGTTAAGGTTTTTAACTTATAAATCGTTTAACATTTACTTTTTGGGTGCGTTCTTATTTAATTTTATGTCTTATGTGTAGTTATTATTGAATTTATTAACATTTACCCGAATAAACTTTGTTAAATTGTTTAATTTCGAAGACATGTGGATAAATAAAAATTCTGCCAATGTTTCAATTCCATAAATTTGCTTTTTTTCAACCTGCTTATGGAAATTAAATCACTTTGCAAGATTTTTCTTTTAAGTAAGTATATTGAATTTACATAAAAATAAAAATATACAATTCTACGTAATAATAAACAACAAAAATCACATGGCAAAACAATCTAAAATACAAAAATTATCGCCGGGTTCACAGAGCAGCATTCAAAAACCAACATCCTCAGAAGAAAGACAGTTAAAACACAATATAAAAATTCAAAAAGTGGGTCCTTCAGAATTAATATCTCCAAAATGAAACTGAAATCGTTAGAAACAATTTTGAAAAAAAAGGAAATCTCAGAACTACTCAGTGCACTTTACCAAGAATTAAATTTCGAAGTATCTTCTGCAACAGTGGCAAAAGCCTGCAAAAGAGGCCAAGGATACTTAAGCGATATTGCAAGCGTCCATCTCGAAGACGTCCAAAACCGTCAGTTGAATCTCATTGTGAAATGTGCACCAGAAGGACCCACTTTGCGTAAGATGGTCCCCTTGCATGAACTTTATAAACGCGAAATGTTTTTTTACGATAAGCTAATGCCCAGTTTTGTGAAATTTCAAAGAGAACATGGCTTAACTGACCCATTTATAAACGTGCCTAAATGTTACAAAACAATGGACACTTCCTTGATGGAAACCTTGGTGTTGGACAACATTAAAGAAAATGGATTCGTTTTGTGGAACGGAAAGGAAACGATGAACGACGACCATGTAAAACTTGTGCTGAAAACTTATGGGAAACTTCATGCAATTTCCTATGCTATGAAAATTCTTAAGCCGGATTGGTACCATCAGCTTTATAAAGACTTACCTGATATTATCACTTCGAAAACTGCCAACATGAAAATTTTAAACTATCACAAAATACTCTTGGAGAAAACAGCAGAGAAATTTGCCCCAAAACAGAATACAGAAATAATTAAGAAATTGGATGAATTCAAAAGGAAAATCATTAATTTCTATGATTTTTACAGTGAAAATAAAGGCGATTATCCTGTGATTCTTCACGGGGATTGTTGGGTCAACAATATAATGTTTAAATATGATTCGCAAAATCTTCGCGAAATTCCTAGTGACATTTGTTTACTGGATTTCCAGCATGTTAGATGGGGAAGTCCTGTGTTGGATCTCTCGTATTTCTTTTACGTAAGCACTTCGGGGGAAATGCTAGAAGATATCTACGAATATCTGAAAATATACCACGAAAGCTTGTCGCATTCTTTGAGCGAGTTTAAATGCTCCAACAAAATTTTTCCTTATGAAGCTTTGCGAAATGAGTGGAAGGAGCACTCGAAATTTGGATTTTTCATGACCGTTGGTGCTTTAAAGGGAATGTTTTTGGAAGATGATGAAGTTACCGATTTGAATGAAGCTTTTGAGTCGGGATGTGATACAACTAAATTAGATAAAACTCTTAAGAACGATGGTTTGTTCTTTGAAAGATTGATGATGGTAATTAGACATATGTATAAGTTTGATCTTTTTTAATTTTTCGTTTGTACTTTGTCTTTTATTATTTGTGTTTGTTAATTGACTACTTTTAAACTGTAAATACCTGTAGCTTAAAATGTATGACGTTCCAAATAAACAGCTTTTTTATTAGATTTCTTTTTAAAACTTATTTTTCAGCTTCAAAATTCAATAAAGAATTATTTTTTTATATTAAAATCAGCTTGTTAATTAATTTATTAATTACTTTGAAATAAATTACAATTAAGAGCAATTCAATCAGTTGTAAAATGATTAAAACATTTAGGAAAATTGATGGTAGCTGAAATAATTAACCTTCGCTTTGTTTAATTTACGTAAATTTATTACAGCTTAACGAGAGAATAACATTCCAAAGGTTGAGCATTATTTAATTAAGATTTCTCTCAAGGAAAGCCACGAATAACGAAATCAGTCTTAAATTAACAATGGACAAGTCAGCAAGCATTCTAAACAATGCCCTGAAAGAAATTCTAAGCACAATTTGCATGAATGAAAATCTGGAAGACTTCCAATTCGTTTTGGACGAATCCACAGAACATGGATTTGTAGCAAACGTCAACACTCTAACGGTAATTTCAAAGAAATCCCCGAAGAAATTGCATTTGTTCCTCAAGCAACGTCCAAAAGATACACATTTGGATTTATTTTTCAAAATGGAAGCCCTCTTTTACACCGAAATCCTCAAAAGTTTCAAAGAAATTGCGTCGGATTTGAAAAATGTTCGCTTGCCGAACTTTCCAAAGTGTTTTTATGCCACCGAAGATTTAGTCGTCTTGGAAAATTTAGATGTGAAGGGCTTCAAAGTTTGGAAACCCATAAACAAACCCATGGACTGCAAACACGTCGAAGTGATTTTCAAGGAATATGCGAAACTCCATGCATTTTCCTTCGGCGTGAAGAACAAATTTCCCGAAAAGTTTCAGCAGCTCAGTTCGAAAGAAGACTTCCTGAATCGGAATTTCGACTATTTTATGGAAAGCGGTTTCTTGAAGTCCCTAATGGAAAAAGTGGTCGATTCATTCGATGATGGCGAAGATAATGTTTACGCATTGGCATTTGTTGATTTCCTGTGCAACGGAATAAAGGATTTCCTGTTGCATCTTTGCAATACCGATATTAACGATGTGTTTTTACATGGAGATAATTGGCCGTTTAATTTTATGTTCAAGAAAAGTTTGCTTGAAGATGCCGCCGAGGTTTATCTGTTGGATTTTCAAATTAGTCGAAAGTCGTCTCCGGTGATCGACTTGGCTGCTTTTATTTCCACTTCCGGATGCAGCAAAGAAAATTTTGATAATGTTCCTGAATATTTGAAAATGTATCATGAAACTTTAACGGAATATTTAGAAATTTTGCAGTGCCCTCTGACTATTTACACTTGGGATCAGCTTTTGTACGATTGGAAACATTATTCGATCAGGGCTACTTTGTATTCTGCAATTATTAATAAAATGATAATTGCAGATGAAGATGAGCTGAAAGCCAATCAGCATAGGCCTTTGCCGATGAATTTCGATTTCGTTTCCAGGAATGAGAAGAATTATCACGAACGCATTCGATTGGTCTTGAAATATTTCTATGAAAATACTACTTTTGGTAATTACGGTAAAAATTAAGTAAGTAAAGTTTATTATTTTTTAGAGCTGAATTGCGGTAATAAAAAGAGAAAATATTTAAAGCGGAATTATTAAAGACATTGTTAAAAAAGATTGTAAAAGTAAATACCTAATTAATCTAAAGCTTATAAATAATATGTAAATTTTAATTTTATTTAAGATAAGAACGTGTTACTTTTTAAATATTAATTAGTTAACATTTAGTTTCTAAAATCCACAATGTAACAAAAAATAAATAAAATTCAAGTCTTAGAATTACTTTAACCATTTATAATAATCAATTACCTTTAATCATTTACCTTCAAAGAATTGTATACCTTGTATAAAATCTGAAAATTGTTGAAATTAAAAATTTGTTTAAGATTATGAAATACAATCTAATTAGCATTAACTTATTGGAAACCCCATTATTATTGGACAATTGATTCAGAAAATATAAACAAATTAATACATCGTTAAAAAACAGTGATTTAAATAAACAATTTTTAGATTTTAAGCCTAGAATCGCATTCCTGGTGAAATTTTAATATATTCAGTCTTTTTCCGCGTGAAAATTCGTTAATTTTAACTTTTTTTTGCGTTTTTAAATTATACTGGGTAGTCAATACCAATTTTGCGCCCCTTTTCTGCCCCCTTGCGACCCAAAGAATTCACTATAAATAGATGTAATCAATTTTTATAGTTGCGTTAAGTATCCCTAGTGAAAATATAGAAAATTCGGTAAAAATCCATGTCGTTGACTTAATTTAAATTAAGTTTCTGTTTCCTCGTATGGAATACTATAATGGCGGTGCAACCTGTTGCGTCCCTTTAAATTTTAAATGGATTACGTCATCCTTGTCTACATGCGGTAATGTGACCTACATTCCCCAAAATCCATGATGGCCGCCAATATAACCTTAAAACATTTGAATTTTCAACAAC
>JASKGO010002501.1:0-20107 GCA_030556065.1 Holobus sp. GC000080
ATATATATATATATATATAATAAAAAGCATCTCTTTCATCCACCCAACATACACACAGTCCATCCATCCATACGATGTTGTACTGTAGTAGAGCATGTATGTGTCTTTTTCTCCGAGCGCAAGATTAACTACTGCCGACTTTCCCATTAGATCATAAATAACTGGCGACTCTCTTCTTCTACTCACTTTTCTTACTCGTTCACTCCCACACAATGGCCATGCACTTCCTATAAGTATGTGTATTTATTTACGAGTCTATTAGTTGATTTTATCTTCGGAAAGGAATTTTAATTTGTGATATACATATATACAGAGATTTCATATAACGACCTTGTTCTTGTTACATTTTCCCTTTGGTTCTTTCAGCTTTTCACCTATTTCAACTTTTTTTCCATTTGGGTCCCTTGTGTCTTTTCCTTAACTACGATATATCTATCTACCTTTCGGTCAATATCAAGTACATTGATTTAAGTATCCGAATAATTGATAGGTGACATTTACATTTTATTTAACGCAAAGCGTGAAATTTATTTATGAGTTCTGAACTGTGGAGCTTTTATTAAATATTCAATATACTACACTAAGAGATATTTATTGTTTCAATTATTTAATTCATTTTAACCCTAAATACATGTTGCAAATAACATTTGTGTTTTTTTTTCATTTTTCTTGGTAGGAATCCGAGGCATTTTGATTATAAATTTTTAAATTAATAGTCAATTTTATAATCGATACAAACAATTTTCATTTTTCTGTTATTAATCCGTAAAATTAATTATTAAAGCATAGAAAAGATTTTTTCTTGCTACTGGAAACAAAAACAACACTTCATAAAACAACTAATAAAAAACGAAAAGCCAGAAGAAGAAAAAAAGTAGAAGTAGTATAATACTAATACTAATTGCGCTTGACGGGGCGGATGCAGTAAAAGTGTTAATAGTAATGAGCGTCAAGTCGAGAACTACTTTCGAATCGAGCGTGACCACCCTGCGAAAACCTTTAAGGCCTAAGTAATTAACAATAATCACAATAACAACGGCGAAACAACGCAAAACAACAGATAAACCTGTTTCCAACACTTTCAATCATTTTTCAAACTTTTATTGCTTTTATGCTTTTCTTTCATAAAGGTGTACCTACGATACGTGTGAAAAATGTCGGAAACAAAACGAAGAACTAGAAAAAATAAAAAATCATCATAATAAAGAGCGAGCAAATGCAATATAATTTTATGAGCTGCTGCTGCTGCATTTTCCCGGGGTGGTAAATGATCCGTATTCCGTTCGCCACTTACATTCTACTTTTATTATCGAGGTGGTGGTTGTGTCATGGCAAAGGCAATCACTTAAACCACCGGTATTGCTCTCTCACCATCAGCAACCATCAGCATCAGCAGCAGCAGCAGCAGCAGCAGAGCAGCAGCAGCAGCAACAGCAATAGCAGCATGGGCAGGTTGTGTGAAAAGGAGGAGAAGAAGAAAGGAATCATCGACTATAATAATTCTCTAAACGTATTCGGAAGCACGTCCCGATTGCCAACGCCAAAGAGGAAGGAAAAAATCCATTGCGTTGGCACAGGCAGTTCAAAAGGCAGCCAGGCCATTCAACAAAATAATATCTGTAGCTGCAGGTAGTACACACAAGAAGAGCAACAAGCAATACGTAAAACGACACACGTTTTTCCATCCATCCATCCATCCATCCAACCTTTACATCCAGCCTAGACCAGCCATCGTCCCAAAAAGGGAGAAAGATTTATAAATTTTCCCCGTAATTTCGGCATTTTCGCTTTTAATGCTTTATTTCTTTTATTATGTAAAAGTCCTGTGTATTATAAATAAATCGTTCGGTGATGGCAATGGCATTGGCTTTTTACAAAAAAAAATTCTTCGAGGAAATTTCAATGATGTTCGCAAACATTACAAACAAGTGCAGTTACTGTACATTTATTATTATTGTTTTCTTTTCTTTTTTTCTTCTTTTTTTTTTGAATGAGAATGCCTATAGAGTGTGGGATAATGCCAAAAATATTTCTTTTCTTTTTTACTTCAGTAATGATGAGTAGTCGGCATAAATTATTTCGTAATGTTTAATTATATTTTATATAAGCAAGTCAAGTTGCTTAATTACTGAAAAGGAATTTTTATTTTTTATTTATATATTTTTTAACTTTATTTTACATTACATTTTCAAGTATTAATTTCTAGATAAAAACTTTCTTATATTTTTTTCCTGAAATTAACAATGAATAATTTTTGTTTTTGTTTTTATAAAAAAAAAAACAATAATAAATTTAAGTTTAAAATTTACTAATGCAGACGTCATTGTTACTCATAACGATAATTCGTCAATTATTGACACAATGATTTCAAGGAATTAGATATAAAACCCATTGCTAATCACGTTTATTTATTTAAACTTAAAAAAAGATCATTTCTTCGTCCCTTTCTACGAATTTTATAAATAAAAAAATTATTAAAACAAATGGTGCAGTAATTTTAAATGTCTCGTAAATCATTTAATTTGCATTTACCATAAAAAAAACAGTAATTAATAAATTATTATTAATAATAAAATTAATTTAAAAAAATAAGCAATTAGAATTATGTAATTTTCTAGTAATCAATTTTTATTTAATTTCTTTTCTTAAAAAAACATTAGTTTTCATTGTTCTTCACAATAAAAAATAAACTAAACATTTTCCAATTAATTTCCAAACAAAATATTTATTAAATAATAAATAATTAAAATATTAATTAAATAAAAATTCAACAAATAAATTTAAAAAACAGATCAATCATTATGAAATTGACATGATTTATTTTTCACAAGGAAATCTAAACTAAATCTACAAAATCCAAACGCTTTGCCTTTACATTAAAAATTAAAGCACACAAACACAAACACAAAGACAAAACAAAAAGAAAACGAAACACTGTGGCGACATTTAAGAAATGCGAATCAATAAAACCCTTATGTAAATGCAGCACTACATTATACAAGGGACCGAATTAGCATAAGAAAAATAAATCCTCAACTCACCTACACATTTCATAAGCAAAAAAAAAAAAACAGATCCATAAACTTAATACATTCGCACTGCATAAGGTTGCCAATGTTATATAAAAAGCACTTAGAAGTGTCTTACGAAACGAATAATCCAAAGAAGTATATGGAAGAAAATTCAAACGACACTACTATAAGGAGATCGATAAGAAGAATAATAAGAATAATGTGGATAGATCTAAAGAAGAAGCACATATAAACACACACACATAAGACACATGGACTGCTTTTAATTCTATTGACCTTTCCTTATTATTCACAGGTATCGACTGCATGCACTAATAGGTAAAACCTTCTTATTACTGCTGAAGATAATAAGCAAGAAATGCATAATAAATAGTGTGACGGTGTAATATGCACCTCTCTTTATATATATTTACATACTGTGTGCAATGCAAAGAAAAGGCAGCAAAAAATTGATTTACAATTTGTAACGAAGCTATTTAGCTATATTTTCTATATATTTACATCTATGTAGTCACTCGTGTATTTACCTAACTTATGTACTGCATTTGTGCAACAACTGCATAATGTATCAGTTCACATATTGTTCAACCCTTCGCTTTACTTTTAACTGCAGTTATTCAAAGTTTCTAAGTTTCTTCTTTCAGTTAATTCATTAATGATACCGATACGTAATTATTTATTAGTATTCGTTTAATTGCTTTTAATTGATTACTTAATAATTAATAAAATTAATAATAAATAGTGTACCGATGTTTGTTGTACAATATAAAAAGAAAAATTCATATTTTCTCTTTTCTTTTTAGTTTTTTTTTTTACTCAAATAAAAGAAAATATTTATTTTTTATTAAAATAAAAAAAAATTATTTACTTTCTATTCAAAAAAATAGTTTTTATTGAAATAAATACGTTTATTTTTTAAATTATTGATTCAAATAAATAAATAAAAAGTTTAGCCACATATGTAATTTGTAAAGTAGTAATAAATGAACTATCAATTAGCGCTTTTTATCGGAAAAATTTCATTTGAATGTAATTACTGTAAAGAAAAAAAAACCTAAGATTGCGCTTATGTTAAATATTCGTGTTTCGGAATTAATATACTTAACAATTTAATTGACCTTCTTGTTAAAGAAAACTCTTATCACGCGATTCAATGCTCCGGGGGCAGCTTTCACTTGGAGGTTTTTGACTTCTGCTTTTTCATAATACGATACAAAATTATTATTAATATTCATTTCTATTTTTTTATAATTTTCTATATAAAAGAAACTTCTTAAACACTTTTTAATTTTAATTATGGTTTTTCAAATACCTTTTTTGTAAATTATTATTTTTTTTAAATAATAATTGCAATGAATTAAGAAAAATTAAAATAAAAAATGCCTTTCCCATTTTTACAGACACAACTTAACATAAAGAAAGACAAAAAAGTCAATATTCGACAAGACAGCACAGGAAATATGGCAATGGCATTGCGGAGGCGGCTTATCAAGCAGGCAGAATCTAAATAACCCATGGGGAAATTAGGATAGAGAAATTATGCGATGGTGCAACCACTATTTTCACATTACCTTTATATACCATCAGTTAGATAAAAATATACAATATATAACAAACGACGAGCGCAAAGCAAAGAGCAGCCAGAAGAAGACGAAGACGAAGACCAAGAAGAAGAAGAAGAAGAAGGCAGGTGTATTTGAAATCGATGATCCGCGCCATCGCCCGCCAGCTGTCGCTTCTACTACTTCGTCTTCTTCGGCTGCTTCTGCTGCTTTTGCTGCTTTTGCCGCTGCCGCTTCTTCATTATGCACCTCTTAATCTTTCAATAAACCGCACGCTAATAATACCATTCATTCGATTCACCATCAAGTACACGCTCGTACAAACAAAAAAGAATAAAACGATCAGGAATATTGATATGGACGTAAATAAATCTATTATACGATTCGGTTTCTTTTTCTTCGTCTGCTTCTTGTTCTTCTTCTTCTTCTTGATGTGCAGTTTGATGATGGCTATAGTGGTTATGCATGGAATCGCCCGCCGTTCCAATACGCCACACGCACACTGTATGCTCTCCTCCAACACGCTCTTCAGCACAACCAGCCACCAGCAACCAGCAACCAGCAACCACGTGCCCTATGTACACACAAGCACACACACGCACAAACAGACAAAAAAGCGACGACGACCAGCAGAAACAATAAGCACCTAATCATTGTATTTACCGCTCGTATAATGATAGTGTACCTGAAATCGAAACAATTGCACCGAAAGAATGAGCATTACGTGACGCCAATTATTATTGCCTTCTTAAAAGCTCTTTCTTTCACTCTTGTCAATGACTCTTCAGATGGATAATTAATTTTTTGTTTAATATTTATTCAATTTTCATATATATATTTTTTTATGAAATAAGAAGAAATCAAAAATTAAAATGCAAATAATTTATATTTTTTTAAATTTAAATAGATTTTTTTTTTTTTTTCGTTAGATATTATAAATGTGTTAAATAGCTATTTATGGTCAGTGTCTTTGACTATTCTTCTTCCTCTTCTTTTTCTTCTTCTTCTAGAAGAATAATTGTGTTCGTGTAAATGTACATTATGCAAATGTGCCATTATGATTTTGTTCAATTTTTCTAATTAAGTACGTCGACCGTGGAAGGCCGCTAGTGGAACGAATGCCGTTCTGCCCCAACATTTAAAACAGCAACAACTCTACCAACCAACTGAAATAACTGAAGAAGAAGAATACGAAAAATATAATAAAAAGAAGTAGAAGCAAAAGAAGTAGAAGAAGCTCAACTATCTATCTATTCCTTCTTCTTTTTTGCATTTTTTTTTTTTTTGCATTAGTAAAGAACCAATGCTGTTTGCTACAGGAAGAATGCAACGGAATTGCGCAACTACGCGAAACATGCATTTTACAAATTCAAATCAATGCACAGGGCAGTTTTAACAAATTTCAATTTAAATTTAAAAATTTATACAGTTGCTAAAACATTAGAAATGTCCAATAAAATTTATTGAAAATTCAATAGAAATTTTTTTATTGTGTTTTACGAGAAAAAAAAAGCAATAAAATATTACTAGCAGCATTTAATTTAGCCGTTACCCACATTTAAATAAATAAATAAAAAATATATTTTACTAAGTAAAATTAATAATAGCATTTTATATACTACTAAAACGCAGAGAATTTAATTTTAGAATAAAAATTTAAGATTTTAATCGAAAAGGCAAAAAATGCACTTGAAATGCAGCATGCAACTTGCCAATTAATTACTTTAACAAAGCAGAAACTTTTTAAATTAAAGAAAACCTAAAATTTTCCTTAGAAAAAAAAAAACAAACTTACCCTGTACAATAAATAAAAATATCAAATAAAATAAACGTAATGCAAATTAATATAAAATTCCAAACAGAAAAGCCATAAAATCAACGCAATGAACAATTCGTTTAATTCATATAATTATGGCAAAAATATAACAATATTATAATGGCACTAATTTTTTATGCACATAAAACGTTAAACAATTTGTGGTACTAAGCGTTTCCTAGCCTCATATGCATTTTAATGGAGGCATGCATTTAAATAATTAAAACATGCAAATCCCTCGACTGTGCATTTTGCCATAAGTATCGGCTTCTATTTCTATTTATTTTTTATTTATTTCTCTCTCTCATTCCTTGCCTTCTTTCAATACGTCTAGCTCTTGAATCTTGAAGTCTACATAGATTATTCTGCTAGAAGAATTAAAAAGCGAACTCGTGCAAGTGCAATAAACAGTTAGGTGTGTGTGATGTGTTTGTTGCTCCTGATGTTAAATAACAAATAACGTATTGTTAGCGCAATTTCGATTTGTAACGACTCTCCACCACTACTACTGAGTGAATAGCGAATTGTAAAGTATACTGTACAAATATAGTACTTCTTCGGACGACAAGTTTAAACTAAATGTATTTCTATACTAACTGTTCCTCTGACATTGTTCTTATTATTATTATAGCAAGCAGCAGTTGTAGTTGTAGTTTAAGAAGTTAAGTATCAAAGAATCAGCAACAGAGTGCACTGTTATTAGCAACTATTCGCATGTTGTACAGAGGTAACGATTAGCACACAAGTCTCAATTGATTGACCGATCTACTATTTTCTATGACACTTTACTAGGTAAACTGGTTCAAAAAAAAAAAAAAAAAATTCAAGAGAAAAAATATTTTAAATTCATTTTTTTTTTTATATAAACTTTTAAAAAATGAAGTAAATAATATAATTTAAATATAAATATTAAGAAATGAAATACTAATTAATAAGGATTAATTATTGCAAAATTAGCAATCGAAATAAATCATTAAACACGAACTATGCATCGAGCGCAATAAAAGAAATCCCATTTACAAGAAAGCCACCACTATAAGGTTACCACAATTAGCTTAATTATTTTATTGCCGTGTGAAAACGGTGATCTAATTAATTACCACTACAAATATACAATGTAGAAATGTGGAAAAACAATTACGAAATCAATATTAATCAATAGAAATAATAAAGAACCAATAAGAAAAAAAAATATATTAACACGCGTAAAGAATTCCCCGCACAAGTTTCTAATAACGTAACCGGAGGCCAAGATCACCACCACCAGGACAAAAACGTCACGCTTGAACGGGAAGTCATGTGTTTCAAAGAACAATCTATCCACTTCTTGTAGAATAATTAACTGTTTATGTTATTGAAATTGAGCAGCTCTTTCTTTTTCCTATTTTTCCTCCTTATTTTTAATACCAACATATTAAAATTCCTACACCACCGCACATTCTAAAGCATAACAAACAATAAACGACAAAGTATTACGATATACAGAAATTGCTAGATTCTTCTGCACTAACCAAAAAAGAAAAATATAATTAAAAAAAAAACGAAGCAGAAGAGAAAAAAACTGAAGACATACAAAAGTATTAAATAATACTACACGCATAACACGTGCGGCACGTGCCCTAATAACAAGCTGGAAGGTGGTAATATATATATCGAAGCAGCAGAAGAGAACTCTTGAAGACGATGAGTACTCATCTTCAAAAGGAGGAAGAACGATTGATGGCAGTAGCAGATAAGCAAACAACTGCTCGCGTGCCACGCTCAGGGCTTAGGCCTTTTAGACAATACGAAAAATGAATCGGGGGGCCTCTACCCCATTACATTATTAAGTTAGTACTAGTTCTACTTGTATAACACATTTTGCATTAGATGATTAGATGATAAATGCTTCTATGTGGTGGTTTATAACATTATAGAAGACATAAGACATTGAGGACAGCCAATTGAGATTACGAGGACTTTAAGTAGTGTCGTTATACTTTATATGGTATAGTGTCATTAATACTTTGGTTGTATCTATGTGCGCAATCAAGAACTTGATCCGTACTAGAGAACCTAGAAAACGGTTCGTCGGCGGAGGTCTTACGAGTAGTTCCTGTCTCCACTCGGCACGCACGAAAACTTTTGCTATAATAATTCATTTCGTATTTACACATGCGATAATACACTGTAAGGGCATTGGAATGTATAATCATAAATCATATCGATAACGTGGTATACTGTTGTATCAAGAACGAATTGCCAGTCGTAAATTAGCGAAATTGATTTCCGGTTTCTGTAGAGAAAGAATCATTAAATTTGGGCCTAAAATCGTTTTTACTTTTGAATTTACTAATACAAATATTACACTGATTTTCAGAAACGATTTTTCTTTTACAAATCAAAGCAGAAATTGATGTTTCAAAAATATTCTTAAACATTATGAAACAATTTTGCAAATCCAATCAGTATCAGGCTAAAATAAAAGCATTCAATAAATTTGTAACAAATAATGCTCAATAAATTCTCAAAAAAAAAAGTCCTATTTTTAAATTAAAGTAAATTTAAAGTAATAAAAACAGCATCTCTAGCAGCTAACAACAATTGCAACAGAACAGCAGAAGGAGCAGAGAATGCATTTAGCAGGATCGCGGAAGTGTGCACAGGGATTACAATAAATCCACTTAAGTTTAAAAACACAGGCGCATTCATTCGTTCGCTCATAATTTACTTTCCACATTTCTGAACACATAATAGGAGGACTTCCTCCTTCCAACATATGCGAGACACGCACTCACACACACACAACTAAACAACTAACACAAATACGCATTTGATAGAGCTCCTCTTCATCTGCAAAAAGCCGATAGAAGCAGAAGCAGTAGAAGAAGAGCACCTACACATACTACACCATACGAGTATAGTTATCGGCATTCAACGTAAATACAAACAAGCAGAGAAAATATGGAAAAAGGAAGAAGGAAGAAAAAGATGAACAACCAACTTCGCACTCTTCTTCTTCTTCTTCTTCGTCATCATATTATATTGCTTTGGCTGCTGTTGCTGTTGTTGGTACCGCGCGTGGGCAGCTGCAAACCGCGTACACACGTGCCTACATTTCGTTCTTTCTAGTCGCTTCACTCTCCAGTCTACATTCTCCACACATGGGGTTTCCCGACCGCCGAAAACCACCACCGCTACCCCTAACACTTGGAGCCCCCTACACATAGAAACGAATCTGGATATTTGGATATTGCATTCATTTCTTTCATTTCAATGTGTGTGCGTGCTCCAGAATACCCATTTCTTGGGACACAAGGTCACAAACAAGACACCTGGTGAAATGCACTTACATGCAGCTAGCTCTACACACACATGCATACTGCATACAACCAAATAAAATATAGCAGCAGAAACGAACCCCAAATATTTAAGGGTGGCACAATTATACGCCGGGACACAGCATAATATAGTACAGAAATAGACGTGACATTTCATTCCTAAATCGGAATCCGCTTTGCCTAAACCGCTTTTTCAACTTTACCAACTGAATGAATAGTCGTATTGCATATCCATATAGCATTAAAGCTCCTGCTGCTAAGCGCCCCTTTAATACCATTTACTTTCAATTCGTATCATTATACTTGACTTGCTTGCCTTTCTAAGTAAACAATATTAGATTTAGTAATCCTGTTGATCATCAATTATTATAAATTAAAGGTAATATTTAAATTTAAATTTTATAAATTACTAAAAGTATTATTTAAATTTTTGTATTTCATTAAATTTCAAGTTTAAAATTTCCAAAAGAAAACGAAAATAAAGTGAAGCAGAATTTTGGGAAATTCTTAGAAACCTCTGAAAAGCATTCCTGATAGGAGATGCATTATTGCATTCCGAGACTATAATAAATAATAACTTTTGATCGCATCACGTTTTACACTTTCTCACACCTTTCTTCCAACGTTCTTTCTCACAAGCCCCATTTCCGAAAATTCACGCTCACCATAAATAAAAAGTTTCAAGAGTACTACGTGCGCAAAACTGCATTCCATTTGTTCTCTCTCAAATTTTCTCTGAAAATACTTTTAAACTTTAAACACAAAAATACAACTTTTAATATTTAAATAACAAAAAAAAACTAATTCCATTCTTGAGCATCACTAGCACGCCAGAAATATTTACGGTACCAATACATTTTAACAGTGTGAATCCAAAAGAGAACAAACTGCATCACGAAAACCATCAGTACGCCCATCATCACGAATCCATAGGTCCTCAACGGTTCGTGCCTCCAATCGATCAACTTATAAATCACATTGAGTCCTTTCCCGTTTCGCATATCAAAGTAATAGAAGCAATAGGAAAAGAAAGCGTACATTAAGCTGAATATTACGGGACAGTAAACGTGAAGTAAGCGAAATGGCACCGAAGCCACCACAAAGTCCATCAGCAGTAGAATCGAGTTCCACGTGTGAAACATCTTCGAGGCCCAATTGAGTTCATTAAGTAAGTTGCTGCCGCTCCAGAATGAGAACGTAACGCAGAGGGCACAGCAGTAGGAGATATTGGCGAAAATTTGGGTGCAGGCAAACAGCGGCCTCATGTCGAAGCCACCACCAGGACTTTGTCCAGTTACCTCAAGTACGTAGCCGATGGTGACGTTGATCAGGGAAAGGGTGGCATAGACGACGTTGTTGATGAACGTCCAATAGGTGTAGTAAATGTAGAAGGTCGACAAATGATCCACCGGTGAGCATTTAAAAATAATGTGTACCGTCATTGTGAACGAGAGGAAGAACAGGATTCGGTAGAGCAGGAAATGAAAATCGACATTGGGCGAAGTTTGCCATTGGAGGAACAGGAAGTCTTCAGGCGAATCAACGTTTAACTTTAGATTTTCCACTTGGAACTCTTTCTTCAATTTTTTCATTTTAGTTTCTAAATGTTGTTGCTTTTTATCTTCTTCTTCTAGTACTTATTTTAAAATTAAAAAAATATTATCCAAAAATTGCGGATGATATGAAAAACTTCAACAAATGTTAAAGAATTCATTGCAAATTACAACTAAATCTTTAAGACTTAAAATATGTCATTCATGTCACATTGACAAAATTGCAAGTTATTTTAGCAAATGAAGTAAGCACAAATTAAATTAAATCCGCACCGATGCATCGAAAGAAACCCTTCAAAAATTCTGCACATCGAAATAAGCATTCAGCATATAGCATATGTCACCGATATTACCAGCTTAGTGACATCATCACGTTTGATCGGCAAAAAATGTTGAGAGTAAATTGGCCAACGGACCGAATAATCCAATTAGTCTCATCTTATTGACAACATGCTAACATTGCTACGAAATTATTCCTAATAACAGACTGACTACTCAAAAAAAAAAGAAACAAAAAGCAAAAAAAAAATCAAAAACACAATTCGCTAGCGCCTTTTAGAGCTTTCGGAGAACCGCCCGAGCAAACAATAGACAGACATTCGGCTGGTGAAATCAACAAATTGCTAGGACAATGCGGTGAAAAACGGCGCACAAAAGTCTAGCAATTATCAAATAATGCCACAGAGAATAGAGATAATATTCCGCCGCCTTCCATATGGTGAAAAAGTAAGCAAGAGCAGGTATAATATATTCTAGTCATCTAAACTTCGAGACCTAGAGGAAGGGAAACCTACTGAAGAAAAGAAGACGGAACATCTCCTCCAGGTGAATATTAAATTTTCCTAATTCCTGCCAACTCCTAAAGAGATATGCTAAATATATGACAAAATTTATGCACAATCTATATCTGCTTCAGATCTGCTTCTGACAAAGCAATAATAGAAAATTAGCTCTCAATATGCCCATTTGCAAAAATTGGATGCAGACGGTCAGAGCAGATTACAGAAGATTATACTTTTGTATAGTTTGGGGGTGGCTGATGGTGGACAAGAGGAGCCCTTTCATAGTGCAGGGCAAAGGCACGTCGTTTGCTTCTTTGGAGGATTGGAAGGCTGAGTGAAAAGAGACGGACGGGGACCCTTAATCCCCGAAAAATCCATTCACGGCCATTGTATCGATGCAAACATATTATTGTCTGCGCATACATTTACAGTTACAAATAAATGGAAACGAATACTTGGACTGCAAAGCAAGGTGGAGATGTGGACAGGCATGATGGGCAGTTTGAGGGGGTGCAGCCAACCTTTAGCTATACATACGGTGTGCATTGTGTCTAGATTAGCACGTACCACAATATGGGGATATTTGGGTACTTAGCGTCGATTCGAATTATGCCATTGGCAAATTGAGCATATTAGGGGAAAGGAGGTGGGTGGACAAGAGGTGGAGGAGAAGGCAAAGGGACTTTCCCAAATTGAGTGTAACGATTCGGAGACCACCGCAACCGAATGGAAAAGGAAAACTTTCTAATAATGCTCTTTGGGGCCAGATGCATTGTAACTAATTTTATTATTGATTAAATCAATAGCTTTTTTTTTCTTATAAATTAATATTAAGAAATAAATTAATAAAAGTTTTTTGTATTTTTTTTTTCTAAATAATAATTAAATAAATAAAGTACTAAGAGCATTATTGATTACTTTGAGAAAACTCCCAAAGGATTATTTAACAGCAACTTTTACAGTGTGTTTTATAAGCCCAAAGAAAATTATTTAATATTAAAATTAGCGCAGGAACAATAAATTTATTAAGGCAACAAGTGATAAACGAAATAAACAGCCAATTACTGCAATTTTCCATTATTAACCTACTTATTTGATTCATTAAATAATGAGGCTCTTTAAATTAAACATCAAAAAATCAAACTAAAAAAAATATATTAACCCAATGGAAACTCAAATTATTTAATTAAATTTCAAAACAAAAATTTCACTTTCCTAACAAAACATACAAAAAAAAAAAAAAAAAGAAATACCTTCTGCTACAAAATTTCCGAAAACTTAAACAACAATAAACTTAGAAACTCTCAACTGCAATAAAAAAAAAAAACTTAATAGAAGTAAGTGTGCATAAGGTGGGCATTTAGAAATCCAAAGAACTGAAAGCGCACACACGTAGCGGTAAACAGCCGAAAAAGGAAAGAGGGTGGTGTGTAGAGTACACGGTGCAACCTGGCGATATGGATGATGATGATGATGATGATGGCTTTCGAGAGGGTGAGTGAGCCAGCGCGCGTGTTGCGGGAAAAGTAATCCGATATCGCAGCTGCTAGTGCAATATCCGCTACCGCTTCTTCTTCAGCGGCGTATGGAGAGGCACCGAGAGCCGAGAGCAAGCACGCAGCTTACCGGTTGGACCACCTCCAAAGGAACACCACTTAGCAATAATGCAACCTCTTCGATGGCATTACATAAATGCAGCACACAGCAACAAGAGGTGCACATCGAGACTACAGGGAGAGAGACATGTGCAAAAGAAAAAAATTCAATTCAACACATGAAGAAGAAAAAAAAAGAAGCTAAAGAAGAAGAAGAAGAAGAAGAAGAAACCGTGCCTTATGGTACGTCTGTCTGACTATTATGGCAAAAGGTGCGAGCCAAAGTAATAAGTAATTTGATGACTAAATTTCCGAAAGACCGAGGCGACTGGCGACACACCTAAATGCAGGTTTATCGTCGCTTCGCTCGCTTATAAACTTGTTGTAAAGGAAGGAAGCGCCTCCCTTTATCTATTGCACTCTCGCTCGTAAATCATTGAAGAGGATTGAGCATTGCATGCACAGCCACAGACAGCACCCGGCAAGGAAAATTCACACATTTTTATCATCATTTCTACGATATAATAATAAATGTGTAAAGGTAGGATATTATATTGTTTGATACACCTTCTTTCGGACGCTTTAGGATCTATCTATCTAAAAGATACAATGTAGGTACAATGGAACCTACAAAGTATACAGAGAGTGGCGCACAGTCCAATATTTTTCATTTAGTATTTATACTGCAACATAATAGTTAAACAGCAGTAATAATGGTGACATCTGCTATTTTGTAAATATCGTAAAATGGAAATTTGATATCGCGAGCATACGTGCCACGTACCACCATACCATATACCATACCATACCATACCATACCATACCGAAAGGTAGACCTTCTTCCTTCTGCTTCTGCATCGGGCGTATGTCTCTTTGGCGCTCTTTAATAACTAAACGCCATTACACTTCCGATACGTGAAATGAATCACTGAATCAGAAAAACTCAAGGGATGAACTTACAGGGTGTTCAAAACAATTTAAAAAACAAAATTTCCCAAATTTAAAATCATTAAAATTTTCAGCAGTAAAAATGTCCTCTTGGAAAGAGCTTTCAAATTAATAATTAACAGTTTAATCTTTTGAAATGTTATCAAAAATAATACAAAAAATAAAAATTTAATCAAACAAAGCAATGAAAAAAAAAAGTTGCAACTTATTAAAAGCAAAACTCCTACTGTACAGAAAATAAAACGATGGTAAAAACTTCTTTGGCAAATACCAATAAAATAAATTCAACAGAAGCAAGACAAATAGCTTATATATACTTATAGACTTACAGAGTGTATCGGCGGCATCAGAAATTGAGAAGAAACGTTTTGCGGCTACTACCAAAAGAGCAAGAGCAAAAGCCAAAGAAGAAAAAAGAAAATAAAAGAGAACGACTTTTCAATCACTTAAATAGTTTTTACGCTTCGGAAACCTCGCGCTCCGTTCTGCTTATGTAAACTCGAAATCAATCTAGTCTTGTAAATTGCTTATATTGAGCAGGTGGCAAAACAATAAACGCAATGTACTTACTACCTCCTACTATCGTACTACTCGTATAACTATTTACCATCCTAATAATATATTAATGATTATTTTCTAGTATAGTATAGCTATACATTTTATACATAACATACCACAAGTACCTATAGGTACATAAAACTCTATAGTAAAGAAGTACCAAATATAAATGTATGTATATGTAAATGTTCAACCAGGCGCGCACGTTCACGCATTCGCCTTAATTATTTACGAAGTAATGAGTGACAGTGGCGCGCGGACACTTAACTAACCGCAACAGGATAATTATTTTTACTTATCATTCATTCGAGTCTCTCTCAGAGACTATGTACTATACTATACGCCTGTGTGTTTCGTCTTTCTTTAGCTACCACCGACTTTTTACACACACGAAGAGCTTGTGCAACACAGACCAAGCATGGCAAATTTCCACTGCTTACAACTTCTCTCGTTAATAAAGTTTTTATTTATTTAAAAATTTCATTTTATTTTTTATTTATAAAATAGAAAAAGCAATGTTTCTCTTTTCTAAAGATTTTCCGAATTGAAAATTCCTATTTTTAATTACGATATAAAATGGAACATTCGTTTGTCACTAGAAGAAAAAAGTGTAATCAGTTTAGTATTTAATTATCTTCTTTATAAGTCTTTATAAGGAAAAAATGACACTTTAAGGAAACTTTTCCCAGAGATTTCCATTTAATAATAATATTTTTTTAGTAACCCTAAGATGAAAAATATGTTTTTGCAGGGCAAAAAATGCAACAAATTAAATATTTAATTTTCAAATCAATTAAAAGGAAAAATCACAACTTATAGAAACATTTTAAAATGATTTCCATTTGAATTTTTTTTTTTTTAGTTAGTCACTCTGACAAAGAAGAAAGTCTTTTTTAAAGACAATTAAAAGTTAATATTTTAAGTAACCCTAACAAGATGAAAAAGATGCTTTTTACATGGCAAAAAGGAGCAAAAAAATATTAAATTTTTAAATCAATTCAAGGGAAAAAAAAAACAAAATTATTGGAAACATTTCTAAAATATTTTCTATTTAAAATTATTTTCTTTTAGTCACTCTGATTGAGATGAAAAATAAGCTTTTTAAAAGGCAAAAAACTGCAACAAAATATTTAACTTTTAAATTTCTTCAAGTAAAAATCACAAAAATTGTAGAAACTTCTAAATGATTTTCAATTAAAAATTAATATTTTTAAGTAACCCAACTGACTAAGATGAAAAAGGCGCTTTTTACAGTGCAAAAAATGCAGCAAATTAAATATTTAATTTTCAATCAATTCAAGGAAAATTTTAAAAAAACTTTAAAATTGCAATTTAAAGCATTTAATTAAACTCAAAATGATTCCAAAACTTCAGAAAAAATATCAATAGAAAATTAAGAAAAACTATTATAAAACCCACATTTTTTTTTACTAAACAATTTAAAAAACACACTGTAGAAACAACATATAGAAGGGCCATATGTAATGTCGGCAATATTGCCTCTAATTTCACCATAATAGAGAAAAGAGCCGCGCAAAGGTTCGCATTTAATGCACGCGCGTCTATTTTGCCTTTTGAAAATAGAAAAGATTAGATTCGTGAGGGCGTAGAAACATCTGTCACGGGGATTTTATGAAACCAAACAGTGCAGTGAATTCCTCTAAACACTACTATTGCGTGCTTTTCTCCTTGTCGTCGTCCTTTTCCACATACTTATACATACATATTTATGTACTACTAAAGACTAACTACTGCATGTCCTGTGTATCCTTATGTGTGTGTGTGTGTGTGCGTACATAATGTGCACATATTTTGAAACCGTGAAATAGGAAGATTAAAACAGCCAGTCGCCACAGCAGTGGCATTGGTGTTGGTGGTGAGGGCCGCCGACGACCGGAAAAGGCTGGCGGAAGGAACGCACACACATCCATACAGACACAGACTTTCTACATGTCTCTTTTTCTTAAGCTCAGGAGGAACATCCAACTATAAAAACTTGCAGTGGAATACGCAAGCAAAGAGACAACTTAACTATATTCTATTTATCTATAAGGCATCATCAGATATACGTCTCCTTGTCTGCTTGTCGTCTCGTTGAATGAGATATTTGTCTCTTGAAAATGTCGTCAACAAATGTCCGGTTGCAAGAGTTACGACACCCCCAAAACTTATTTTTTTTGTTTTATTTTTTCGCCGACTTCCGAGTCATTTACTTAAATTTAAATATTATTTTCTTCCTGTTTGCTAGTTTTCGAACTTTCAAATTTAATTGCTTTCGAAATTTGATTTTTTTGCGTAGTTTGCAAGTTTTAAAACACATTTAAATAAGGTGTGAAAATTGATTTTCATATAGAAATAAAATTCCGGTAGTTTTCACAGATACTTGAAGCATCAGAAGCAAATATTTAAAAACTATTTAAATCAAATAAACTGAAGAAATTTTGAAAATGAATAAAAGACTCACCTGTGGATCACATGATGTCAATAACGCAGCCATTATCAATTAAAACTCGCAAACAAATTTAACAGAACTTTCTGGTGCGTTCCCCAGCGTACCTGCAACAAATCAAAACTGCTAATTAAGCAAATTGCCAAACGCTAATTAATTAAAACATAAAAACAAAAAACAGACAGCTGAAACAAACGCAACAACTGCAATTAACTTTAGCGCACTTTTCGCAAACGCAATCCTTTGGAAAACCAAAGAAAACTACAGACAACAATAATGGGTACAATAAACCGACGAAAACACCTACCGATGGTCCAAGAAACACCTCGAAAAGTAATCATAAACACTCACACAAACTGCCTACGCCACTGACAACAACCTAACCTGTTTATTATGGATGCATGGGAAGCAAAGAACAATCAACATACAGCAGGCACCATATACAACAACCAACAACAACATACACACAAGGAGAACGCGTACCATGCAACACGACGACAATTAATTCCCTCAAGAGAGATACGCGTTGTTTCTTTGCCGTTGCTTGCATTCCGATACAGGAGGCGCACCGAGAGCAGCAGCAGCAGCAGTAGTAATTTCGGGAAAACAAACGCCCGATCAGGACAGACACACACACGTGCGTGTCATTGCACTTACCGAAATCTCCAAGTGATGAATCTTGTCGCGGCCACCGTTCACCATCGACGGGATCGTCTTATTCACTTGCGTTTTCTCGCCGCGAAGACCACCGTTGTTGCCTTCTTCTTAAGTATCTATACACAGAGCGTTAATGCACACAGAACGAATTTCTACATTGACTTCGAATCGAATAACACTGCTTGGCTAATGTAACAGAAATGTGGGTGAAACGTGGCACAGGTATTTGCGTAACGGCTTTGCAACGATCGCGAAACTGCACACGGCATGTAAATAGACGGCCAATTTAAAATGTAACATCACTTTAAAGTGATTAGCTGTTGATTCTTGCTGCTCACATTCGCCATGTTGTTTTTATTTTTCCCAATTGAATACTCCCAGCGACATCTGTCGCATTATTATTGTAGCTTTTAACAATTTAAATTTTTTTGTTTATTTAAAATTAATTTAATATTCCGCTTGTTTTTCCATGCTTAAAGGAAGAATTTCCTTCTGCTTGTTTCCATTCCGTGGCGCTTTCCATCGATAATCCATTCGTATTGGCCGTATTTACTGTCGAAGGTTCCTTTTTGCAATGATTTTAGTTTTAAAGTAAACCTGGGACCTAATTCCTTTAAAGTTGTTCTTTTACCCTCTGAATCGAAGTTGTATCTAATGAAAATTGTGCAATTAATTTAGTTTTTACCATTTAAAGTCAGTATTTTGAGCTTTTTATTCAAAAAAGACAAAAAAAAAACGAACTTACTTATAATGTCTGAAGAAAACGTAATCTCTTTGATTATGGAAGGTAACGCATCTTTGTCCTACAAATTCCGGGTCGTAGTGAAACAATGCGCCTAACATGCGTCCAATTCCCAAACCCAGCCTAGTTGTGAATTGATTTAAGATAACTTCCGGCCTATGTTGCGTTATATTTTTGTAGTCTTTGCGCATTTCGGAAGTGACTCTTACGGAGCTGAGCTTAAAATGTGCTGTGGGTCCGTCTGGAAGATGAATAACTAGCAAACCATTCGGCTCTCGCCTGTTTTCATTGACGATTAACAAATCTGTGAAGTTTTCTTTAATGGCACTTTTCACCATTTTCTTCACTCCTGATCTGTTCCTGTAAAGACTCGTACTGTTTGGTATGATTCTGGTAAGTTCTCGGCCGAATATACGAGTTTTCTATAAGATTTATTTAATATTTAGTTTATTTTTGTTGTAATTTTACTTTTTAATTAATTACCTTTGTGGGATTATCAGAATATGTAATCAAAACTTTTGGAACGTAGGTGTTTTTGTAGTATTCCGAAAACTCATCGTTTTCTAAATCAGTTCTAATCACTTCGTTTTCCTCAGCGTTCAAATCGTTTACAGTCGTTTCGTCTTTCTCTCTGAGGGAGTCCAAAGTGTGTGGTACTTTTTTCTCAACACCCTCAGCTTGCTGTTGTCTCTTCAGGGCTTTCTTAGCCTATTTTTTTTTTTTAACGATAAAACATAATTGAAGTTATTTATTGGAAAGAAAGAAATAAAACTCACCTTTTTAGCTTCGCGTTTGGCTTTCTGGAACTGCTGGCTTCGCACCATTTTATTCTTGATGTTTCCATACTTGGTTTCCCGTGGCATAACCACTTGGGACGTTGCAGGTTTCTCACTTTTTTCATCTGTATCACTTAAATCCATTATTATAAACTATTTATTGATAAATTAACAACAAATTCAGCAGCGAAGTTAACACGTGAGTGCTTAAAAAGTATGGTTATGTTATGAAAATTTATGCAACTGAGTTTACACAAATGATTCAGTAGTTGCTGATATTTGCACAGCAAGTATAACCTTTAAATTTTCAATAATTA
>JASKGO010002502.1:0-13114 GCA_030556065.1 Holobus sp. GC000080
TAGTAGGGAAAAATTTAGCCGCGGTGTTTCTTTTTCAAAATAAATTAACAATTTAGTTGCTGATTTAAAAATTAGGATTAATCATTGCTTATTTATAAATAAAATTAATTTTTGGTTATTGTTTTCATATTATTGTTTAATTTCCAAAAAAGAGAATCATTTTATAATAATTTTAAGTATTTTTTTCTCTTTGTCAATAATTTTTGCAAAATTTATATTTAAATTTAACTTTCATTGCAATTGATCTTTCATTAAAATTATAATAAATCCACACCTTTTTTGGTCAATAATTTTTGAAAAAGAGTAAAAAATAATTTAGATTAATAGTATAACTGCTGGTTAAAATTAACGTACCGCTTTTTTCAGTCTTTTTTTTTTATGTCAACAACGAAATAATTGAATCAAAATTTAATATTATTATCTTTCTGCGTGTGTTTTTAATAGTATAAAAGGTAAAAGTTGGTTTTCACAAGAAAAGCACAAAAGGAAACAAATAAAATGAGAAAAACCGAAAAAAGCTCAAATTCTGTGATTGTAGAAAACATGTTTTTATGTGTTAAGTGTGTCCAACAGTTTAGTTATTACATTGATGAGAAATAAACTTTAAACTTAAATTTAAACAACAATTTCATCAAATTAATTACTCCCTGTCCCAAATTGTCATATACATTTCTTTAAAAATCTTTAATTTACAAAGATTAATTAACTTAAAGGGTTGTAGTCATTCCATCCTGAAAACAATGCTATATCTAATATTATTAGCAGTAGCTTAAGCCCAAATCAAATTTTAACAGTTTGTCATAATCAGTAACAAAAGAACAGAACACATAAAATCAAAATCGCACTTATTAAAAAAAAAAGTGAAATAAAATTAATCAAAATGGGGATATTTTTGTGAGAAGGATCAAGGAACCGAAAAACCAAGAAACTGACTTGCGACCAACGCAACGAAATTTGGCATTTCTTATGTCAGCATTTAAGTTGGGAAAAACTGAGCCGCGCTACAATTAGCTTAAAGTTAAAGTTCATATATTATGCAAATATTGAACTTGAAAAATAGTAATCTAAAAGATATAAAATTCAGAAGAAAATCTTAAATGATGTATTATACAGTTTGAAAAGTTTCAATAAAAATGTAATAAAGTAATTTGAATTTGTATCCCATAATTTTGGACAAAATAAAATCAGAAATTTGTTCCATAATTTAGGACAAAAGTATAGCATTTAGTAGAAGAAATATAAAAAACAAAAAAAATTATGTTTATTTAGCTAAAACTAAATAAAACTTATTTATCTATGAAAGAAGAGTTATTTTTCCAGGAAGCAAAATTTGATTAAAACATAATGAAACAATACTTCAACAGTTCTCATTATCGCGACTTTTTTTGCGCACAACGAAACACGAAAGGAGTCCTTTAACGGAATTTAATATTTCCGCCGAAGCGTTGATTACTCTGTTAATGTATATGGGCTTATGGGCACATTATCAGCACGCATACGGAGAGCGCCTACAAACGCACAAAGCGATCGCAAAAACCACAAGCATACTTAAAATTACAAGCACACACAACGACACAAACGGCCGTTTCATAACAATTGTTTCATTCGATGCACAATGCATTTGCGGAATTCTTACATGTAGCGCTCGTACCAGTATAGTATATGACTATATGCTATATGCTATATGCGACAGGATATACGTCTATTACGTTGGATGCATTTATGCATGCCATTATATTTAGGCGGACTGCAGAGAATACGCTGCACACATTGCAAATCATGAAGAAGACAATTTTCACTTTGGATATGTGCACTTTGTGTCTGTGTCTGTGTCTGTGTCTGTGTAATGGTGTGTGTGTGTATGTTTGGATGTCGCCAACTTTTATTAGATTTGCTCTGTTCAAAAGGAAAACTTATTTGCCCAAAATGCATATGTAAATGGTGATTATTGCTATAATAACTTTTTTCTCTTTGTTTGGCGGCATCTTTATAAAGACATTTTACGAATGGCAAAGAGTTATTTGCAAATGCTGTGGTTTTATTTCAAGATTATGCTAGTGGCAATGTTTACTTCTAATATTGTTTTATTTTAAATTTTAATGACAAAAAAAAATTAGATTTAAACTTTTTCAAACTTAATTTTCATTAAAAAAAGCAGCAAAAACAAATTAAGAAATATTTTTGCGTGAACAATGTAAATTGTAAGAAGACCTGGCTGAAAGACCGAAGGTCGAAGGCCAATTTGTAAATTTCTTTAACAAATAAGCCCAGTTATTATTATTGTTAGAAGAAAATTTAAGTTAATTAATTAATTCTTACGAAATTAAATAAATTTCAATTTAAAAAAGTTAACAAACTAATAAAATTGCAATAAATTTGAATTACTTAATTATTTCCTAAAATAACAGTAAATTATGATTTACAAGTTTTGTTAAAGTAGACAAACCAAAAAGGAATGTAAAAAATTTCCCCAATAAATTATCAATTTTAAATAAATTAAAATTAAAACTTCAAATAGATCATATTTGATCCCTTAAGTTGCAAAAAGTCATATTAAAAACTGGGCTTATTACATTAAAACTAGTTTTTTTTTTAAATAAAAAACAAAAAATAAATAAAAATCGATGTTTTAACCAAAAGAAAAAATAAGTTTGCAATGAAAAAGGAAAAAATAAAATACACTTGACTTGAATTTAAAAGTTATCTACAATAAATTTTTAATATTTTATTTGATTTCTATACAAAATTAATTTAATCTTTTATATTTTTTACTAAAAATAAACCTTTGCTACCAACCATAGCAAAAATAAAAAAAAGTATCTATCAAACTGTTGAAAAAAGTGTAAATTTAATATTTTAAGTTTGAATTAAAACTATAGCATAAAAAATTATACAAATGAAAAAATTCTATTAAAAAGGAAAATTTAATTTAAAATAAAACTTATTGAAAATCATTAAAATCATGTTAAAATCACAAAAGTGCAAAAATATAAGTGATATTAATTAACCATGAAATGAAATACTTTATTAAAGCAATAATAAAAAGGAAAATTAATCAAATTAATAATAATAATTCAATAATTATTATTTAATTTTTTTTTAAATTGTTAATATCAATTTAAAAAATTAGCAGAGTTGTTATATTGAAATACAAATAATTTTATTTAATTATTTCTCAAAACCCAAAACAAAGATAAACTTGTTTTTAAACTTTTAAACTTAGGAAAATTGTTATTATTTCCAACTACATCAAATAATTAATTACATAAATAATACTCAAACAAATATAAAAAGATTTCACATTTCCAAAATAAAACCCAGTGAAAAGAAATTAAAAACCTGCGACACAAACTAAAAGAAAAATGTAATAAACTTGAAACGAAAAAGAAAAACACAATCGAAAAGCAAGAAACCGATAATTATTATAATATGTACCGCAGCAAAGAACAACAATCAGCGCAAATTATTGATTGAATTCACAGTGTTATTTAGGTTATCTAGAGCTATATCTATAACAACAAATAAGCAATGGAGAGCCAACACACCTTCCACATTAGCAATTTAACGACAAAACAATAGCACACTTTGAATAAACAAGTTGTACAAACAGAACAGCCGAATAGACACAAATTGCCTGCTGTAAATCGAGGGCGACCCACTAAACGCGTCGCAATTTCACGTACGCTCTGTACAACTAACGTACTTTTTTTTACCAACTTTTACATTCCTACATACGAATACATTATAGGATTATAGCACAGTGTTATAGTTACAATCTGCATGATGATGAAAACCATCCTTGCCCGCATACAAATTTAAATTGAAAGTCAAGTCAGCTAACCACAGTCTTCCTTCCATAGCGCAAACAAATGAAAAGCAAAAATACCTTTAGCAACAAAAGCGGAAATCGACGATGACAAATATGAAATATTTATGAGGGGGCGACCGATGGCGCATTATGCATTCAACCAAGTGATAATACACGCATTCCAAGATTCCAAGAAAAAAGAATACTCGTGCAGTGACCGAACGTGATTTCGAAATTGATTTTCAAGAACACACATACAGAGACACAAACAGATTTAGCAAAGCATTAAACACCTAGCATGCATAGACAGAAAATAGAAAATTCAAAAGTCAATTTTCGCCTGTAAAGACTGTAAATATTCTGTGGGTGTTTATTGTTGCACACCTATTTTGGAAAAATATAAAATTTCGTGAGGAAAAAAGGTGCGAAACGGAAACGTGATTCCGGCCGAGCATCACGGATATTCTAAATGCAGTCTTATTGCTTGTCACGTACACGTACAGACCATTTGACACTCCGCACTTATTGTACTATATCTGTGTTGTATATTGAACATTTGCCCCTTAATAAGTCACATTTAATTAGAGAGGTTGTGCCGTAGGATTGGTGCGCTGTCGCTGACCATTGAAGCTCTGTGTCCCTTGAATTGCCTGCTCCGTGCGTGCCTCGTCTCGTATTCTCGCTTATTATATGACTTCAATATCGGTGTGTGGTGTTTAACGACGCACTGATATACGACGACGACGACGACACCCCTTTAACTACTTGCTTACGGTTTGTCAGCACATACAGGATCATTCAAAAGTTCAAAACACATGCATATTACTCCCTTTTCCCAAATTTTGGAATTTATTTTATTTTGCTTTATTTTGTCGCAAATAAGGTCGAATATTAACTTTAGATTCGGCAACCTCAAGGGTCACATCTGCAGATGACTACTACAGTGGCGCCCTGAAGAAAGGGATTCTTCACTGGTTCTTCTTCTTTTTTTTTATTCCACGGCCGTGGGGCCGAGAGTCTTTTGACGTCACAACTTAATTTTAAGTTTAAATCCAAATTTTAACTTTTTAACATAGAAAACACCACTATTTTGATTTAATTTATTTCTCATATTTTTTTTAACAGGTATGATTTTGATTTTATGTGTTTTGCTCTTTTTTATTTCTGACAAACTGTTAAAATTTGTTTCCAGTACCAAAATATGAGATATAGCGTTGTTTTTCAAGATGGAATTATTAAAACCAATTAAGTTTATTTATCTTTGCTACTCAAAGACTTTTAAGGAAATGTATACAAAAATAAGGACAGTGGGACTAATTAATTTGCTGAAATAATTGTTTAAATTTTCGGTTAATTTGGTTAATTTGATTTTTCAGCAAAGGGATAACTAAACTGCTGGACAAATATAACACATTAATTTAAATTACATTTTACCCTTTTTCAAAAATTATAAACTAAAAAAAGGAGGGATTTATTATAATTTTAATGAAAGATTAAATGTAATGAAAGTTAAAATTTATTATATTTTTTTTTTTTTTGTAAAAATCATTGACAAAGAGAAAAAATTACTTAAAATTATTATCAAATGGTTCTCTTTTTTGGAAATTAAACAATAATTTGAAAAAAAAAAATTTTATTTATAAATAAATAATAATTATTAATAATTTATAAATCAGCAACTAATTTGTTAATTTATTTTAAAGAAAAAGCACCGCGCCTTAGTTTTTCCTTACTAAATGCTGAAGAAAAAACTGTAAAATTTCATTGCGTTGATCACAAGTCAAACTTTCGGTTTTTTTGGTCTTTTCTTTCATATACTTTTTTCTTTACGAGTGTGATTTTTAGCCCTTTTTTAACTAATTTTGACAAAGAAGAAAACAGTTAAATCTCTCCTTAAATTAAAAAAAAAGTTAATTCAACAGCCAAATTAATACATTACAAATTACATAATGAATTATGTAAGTACTTAAAAATTAGTTGGTGTTTTTTTTTTATAAACATCCTGTATATCACATATGATTATATGAAATATGTATGTGTTTAAGTTTTGCACGTGTGTTGGTGTGATGGTTTGGTTATGGCACGTGAACCGACCTTCGGCCGATTGTGTAACTAACTACTAATTACCAACAAGGGCTATTTGTTAATGCCTTGCTTTGCTTTGCATTGCTTGCTTTGCTTCGTTACTAAGTCTGTTTTAAAGGGACGACTCTTATTTACATGCAAAGTGGTTATTGCAATATGCAATAATTTACTTCGTCGCTGCTCTACTCGAATCTCCTGCAGTATACTTGTTGTAATGCTCCTATTTCCTAAAGCTTTGTGTTTCCGTTTTCATTCGTTTATTAAATATTTATTTCATAAACGTGGCTTTTTGGATTTAATGCATTCGTAATCAAAGCGATTTGCATTGGTTTTCAATTATTACCAGATTCAATACTTCGTAAAGCAGTTGATAATTGTTTATCGTCTTTCTTTGCATTGAATATCATTGTTTGCTTAAAACTCAATTATTATTCAAGAAAAAGTTTTTTTTAGGGTTTTTATTTCTCAAATTTTTAAATGAATCTTCTTTTTTTCGAAAAACCATTGCAAAAATTAAAACAATGCACCGCTCTGGGTGAGATTTTTAAAAATTAATAAGTTTTTTTTTTAATTTGAACTAAAACTTAAAATATTTAAAAAAGTAAAAATCTATTTATTGTTGTTTTTTAAGCTTTGAAATAAACCGCTCATTGTGCTAGATTTTTAACAGCACTGTATGTATGGTTAATAATAAAGAAAGCTATAAAACTAAAAGAAAATCAGTATAACTTAATAATTCTTGGTGCACATTTTGTCCTATAAATTAACGATAAAAAATAAAAATTTAACTAGTGACTTTTGAGAAAATTTGATATTTATGATGCACTAAAAATGGGCACCGCGCACTTAAAAATAATTTTTGGAAAACAAAAAACACACAAATGAAATTTAATTTTAGATTTTGATTCATAATAATAGGCTCTATAAAATGTAAGTTAAATTGACTTTTATGTTGCACTAGCTTTACATCAACTTGAGAAATGAACGCCGATCATCTAAAACTAATTTCCGGGAAACCAAAGAAAGTCCTAGATAAAATTTTATTTTTGATTTTGATAAAGAACAATATTCTCTATAAAATTTTAGGGAAATTTAAAAATTAAATGGGCAACTTGTGATAAAAATTGTCAATAATGAGACAATTCTTGTACGTAAGTTTATTTGCAACGTTTATTTCCGTTTAACTTTTGCCCTGGGACCTCTTTTCTCGTTTTGATGGGAGAAAATTCATAAAATCGGGAAATGATTATATTATAATATATTAATATTTTTGGGCTCTACTCTGAATTTAACTCCTTCTCAAAGATTCCTTCTTTGAATCAATCAAGACTGGTTGGTGCAGAACAGGGTACATTTGAGTTAACTTTTTTTTACAGATTAACAAAATTTAAAAAGACGTGATAAGTTAAAATAAGATAAGAAAGACAAAATCGGACTTTACTTAATGAATTACAACTTTTCAAAAAATTCATTTAGAGCAGCAATTGCAATATTTACGAACTAAAACTATTTTAAAATTTTATTTCATTTTTATTATATATTTATGTTATTAACATTATTGTTGAACAAAAAATAACTGAAGTTAAGCAAAAATATTTTTGGCTGCTATTAAAAATGAAATCAAGAAAATATAGAGCATTTTCTTAAGAATACAAAAAAATGTTTCCAAATAAACTTAAAACCAAAAAAAAAAATAAAAATTCTCCCTTCTCAGTGTCGAAGAATATTCAATAATTTCGTATTGAAAACCCAGACACAATAAATAAGTTGACTGGTGTTATAAAATAAAATAATAATAATAATAATAAATAAAAAAATTATATGTTTAATTAATATTTAAAAACAAGTAATTGCCAAAATTGAAAAAAAAACATGCAAAAAAAATTGCAGAAGCCAACAAAGCCAACTTATTTATAAAACCAAAATAGCAATATGTATAATTTCAGCTCATAAAAAATGGAAAGTACCGCTGTGTACCAATAAAACCTAATAAATATTTGACTAACAAAATATCGAGTGGAAGAAGACTTGGAAAAGCAGTCGGATATAATTTATTATATATTTATTTAAGCGTTTTGTATATACTGTAAATGTATTGTACATTGTAGAGACACATATCATACGAGTACAATACTAAGAAGCAAAGAGGGAGTCAATAAATAAATAACAAGTTCGAGTTTCCGCTCTTGACGAGCGAAATCAAAAATGAAACAATATAATCTGCTCCGGGTCACAACCCGGCAAACTTCTTCCTTCGGCTTCCTCTTCCTCCCCCACTGATCCTCCCCGTCGCCCGAACAATAAATAATATATAAATGGTAACCGGAATTACCGCCGATAGCTTCCAGTGATTTGTCCTCTCTCTACCCCTCACTCGCTTCCTCTCTTCTTCTCCTAATGCTATATATCTTTATCCATCTCTCTGTTTCTCTCTTTTGCACATAACTCTTACACATTCAAAAACACATTCCCTTTTATTTTCAGACTCAGCATATGACCACTGATTTCCACAGTGCGTAACAATTTTATACATGCCACGAACAAGAACCCTCGTTAACACCGACATAAATATACAGGACGTCACAATTATTACTGCAAGAAACAACTAAAGTTACGGGAAAAAAGGCAAAAAGTATACTATTGAAACGTCCTGTAAATGCATGCGACTTATGGAATGATATGCTTAATTAACATTGTCATAATATTATATTGCATTTACTCTATTGGAACTGCTTTAGTGCTTTGTCTGCTGGCTAGGTAAATGAGTCTATATGGTAGGTACACCAAAGTGATGCATCGGTTCATTATATGTAATCGCACTTCCGGTCAGTGAGACACAGTTCGTTCGTTCCGTGTCTGTAAATTTACACTAGCTTTAGCTTCGGCTTTAGTTGTATTCTGTATTTGCGTCTGTTTCTGTTAGCGTTCATGTGTTTGTGTGTGTGTCTGTATTTTTTTTTTCAATGACAAACCTTTCTTGGGGCACTTCCGGTCGCCTACGCTTTATCAATTCCTGTGTTTGTTTTCGAATTCCAACTTATCGCTATCGCTATCGAATATATAACATAGCGAGTGAGTACAGTACAGGCACTACTTTTATTCGTTTATTCAATGTTGATTGTTGATTTAGTGGGAATTACTTTCTAATTACTAAGTCGCTTTTAGTTATTAGTTATTTGCTAATCGTTTTCGACTTATTGTGATTTTACATAGAAAATGTAAATTTTCTAAAATTTTGTGTTTTATAGTTTTTATGATTTATTTTAATTATTTTTAATCTTTTCGCTGAGGACGCTCTGGTGACTGATTTGTCGTGCTTTTAGCCATGACAGGAGAAGTCATGGATTTTATTGCTGAAAATGTGAAATTTTAAACAAAACTTTAAATTAAATAAAAAAAATTGTTTTTTTAATGTCTTACTTTTTTTATAAAAAATTAACCTCTAATTTTTTTATTCGGTATTTTCGTTTATTCATAGTATTTAAAAAAGAAAGTGAAAGTAAAAAAGAAAGAAAAATTTCCAAATTATTATGTTTTTTTAAATAGTTTTTACATTAATTTATTATCGTTGTTATTTTTTAATAAAAAATAATTTTTATTGTGTTGTTATTGACCTCTTAACGTTTTTTTTTCTTTAATAAATAGTGTTAAAAAAAATTCTTTACATTAATTTATTTTCTTCATTATTAATTATTAAAACAAGTTTGAATTTTGTTATTTTTAATGAAAAAAAAAATAGGCATTAAGAAGTCAAGAGTAAAGTTTAGAGTATCATTTCAAGTGAAAAATTAATGATAAATATTGAAAAAGAAAACGTCATATTCATAGTAATTAAAAAGACACGTAACAAAAGGTTTAGGTGATTTCTAAAAAGGAAACAATAAAAGATTTATTTGAAATTTTAATACTTTTCTCATTTACTTTAATTATTTGTTTATAACATAATTTACGCCCTAAGATACAGAGCTATCGACCTAAGTGGTCTTTCAGTCCTTAATTTTTAATTATGAAAAATATACCTTTTAAAATCAAAACAACATTAAAAAAATAGTACGCTTAAAAGCTGAACTTTAAAGGGAAATAACTTTTTAATTAACCGAGCTGGAAAAATTTCTTTGAAACCCTTTCACTTACTTCTAAGATTTAATTAAAAATAGAAACATAAGAACCACAAACTAAAAGTGTACTAATGATTATTACAAGTGACATATCGATTTGTATAGTTAAATAGCAAGTAAAAAGTTCGTAATTTGAATTATTAAATTGTGAATTAAAACTCTGTCATAATTTGGGACAGAGGACGAGTATTTTTTTCTTTTTCAACTAAAAAAATTCTGAATTGAAGACTTTTTATTTTATTTTTGTTTGTCAATCATTTTTGTTATTGCTATTGCTTTATTTGATAACAAACATATCGCATTTGCCCATGACAAGACAATTGACAAGTAATCGATTGTCGGCAATGAAGTAAATAAAATTTAAACTATTTTCCAGTTTTATTAAACTTTTCAGAAAATAAAAAATACCAAATTCAATTTAGTCAAAATACACTTTACAAAATAAAAAAGAAGAATAAATTTTTATGCTTTTAATGAATGTCTTAGACAATCTTTATTTTTCTGTGATCTTTCTATGGTAAAAAACATATCCCCTTGGCTATCACTGGACAATTGACAAAATTTCGAATACTGGTACAAAATTTAAAAAATAAAAAAAATAAATATTGTAAAATTACCCTTTAAAAAGTAATTAATAATAATCAGAAGCTAATTAATCAAAAACATCGAAAAAGAAAATACTAAAAAAAAAATAGCGGTATTACTGATGGCATTACTGGAAGAAACTCAGACCTCTATACTACAAAAGGTTGAAAAGTCGTTTGGCGATTTTCTCATAATTAATAATTTGCAGAGTTTAATTAATAGCCAGTGCGGCATTGACGTAGCATGTAAACTGTACGCTTGGTACCGCGCTAAAGACTCAAAAATGGCGTTCTGCTACAATCTCGATAGTAATTAGAGATCGTTACTACTTTAGTTAGCTACGATGCGATGCAATTCGAGATGATGGAACTGGCTACCATACCGCTATATGCACACACAGGGCAGGGAAATATCAAAAGAGAGCGAGAGAGAGAAGTAGGTGCACATTGCACAAAACGTTAATTGGGTCGCACAGAGAGCCAGGCTACTGTTGTTGTTGTGTATTATAGCGCGATAATTACACTGAGCTATTTTAACTAAAAGAGAAATATTTTCTGCGAACGGCCGTTTTAATTGCATCGCATACACACAAATATACCAATTGCATACGACACATACCTGATGCTGGACTGCATTGGTAGCAAGAAAAATGTATTCGAAGTGATTACAAGCGAAAGGACGGACCGACGCTATTTGTTGTTGTACTTTGTGTCTGATGCTCATTTCAAATTAGCAACAGCAGCTTGTGATCCATGCAAATTATTATACGCTTTTTATTACCTCAACCGGTGCTCTCGTTTTTATATTTTGGTTACGCTCGCTTTTTGCCAAGCTCGTTTCTTTGCGCCGCTTAATTCACGTAATTGCTAATTTCGTTTTCACGTTTTTTTATTCTTTTTTTAATACCTGGCTAGAGATTGTGCCATTCGAAATTACAAATAATTGATTTTGCATCAATTTGGATTCGGCTGTTTTTTTTTTGCTTGATGTAAGCTAATTTGTTTCTCTTTTTTTTATTTGTGGTAATTGCCAAAATTCGAGATTTTTGTGAAAGTAACTTAATTGGCTTTGAATACTTTTGAATTTGCATAATATGCGTAAATTCAATGAAATTCCTTTTTTTCGAATTATATGTTCATTATTATTATTATTTAATTTTTAATTTCTACCGTTTTGGCATGGTGAAGCCTAGGGATTTTAATTGCAGTTAATTAATTGGTGATTATTTAATGTTATAAATTTATTATTGAATTTTTGAAATAATGAAGTTCAAATTTATAAGAAAAAAATAATTGTAATAAAAAACGATTAATTGTTTATTTGTTATTCTATTTAAATTTTATTGTATGTGAAATATAAGTATCCTAAGTAGCAGAGAATATTTTTGATTTTTTTTTGTCCTTTTTTAATCCTAAAATAGGAAGTCCTAAAACAGGAAGTTTCAATAAAAATATAGATTTATTAAGCCTGTTTTACTATCTCTTCGAAAAGCTCATCAACACAAATAATTATTATTATTCCAAATAGATATTTTTAAAACAGAAGAAAATTGATTTTTCACAATTTACCTAGCTTATTGGGAATATTAATAATAATTTGAATAGTCTTTTACTATGGCCGTAGCCTTTTCAATCTTACAATGCATAATAACAAAAACTTTTAACCGTATTAATTTAAATACTAATTTAACATACCTTCCCTCAGTTTATGTTGTTTATGTTTCAGCATGATTTAAAATTGTTCCGAAGATTTTTAATTTTTTAATGAAGAGTGTAACCAATTATTACATTAAGACATTTTTTTTTTTTTATAGATGTTTAATAAAAATTGCGTTTTAGTTATTTCAATTATATGATTGATGATTGCAATAAAAATTGAATAAATATATATTTTTTAGGAAAAACAATTTAGTATAGATATTTAATTTTCTAACAAACCATTCTAGATAAAAAAAAACGGTTAAAAAATCATAGAAATTATATTGAAACAAAGAAAATAAGATTATTCGGAAATAAAATAATTATAAACTCACTTTGTCTTTGTTTATTCTTTTATTCTTTTTGAAATTCCTGCTTAGCAGATCACTGTTGCCGTGGCATTTTTTGGATCGCAGACTGTGATGGGTGACTTTATTTTCAGTGAAGAATCCAATTATAAATAAATATCATAGACACCAGGATTACTATATCAAAGTTGATTTTAAGTAATTAAAATTAGCAAATTACAATTAAAATCAGAAAACATAAGCTGTATAAGTCATCATGCAAGCAAAGGCTTTTTTTTGTAAATTAATTCCACTCGTATTGCCATTAAAATTATTTATTTATACCATTTATCAACATTAATCAAAAAAATTGAAGATTTTTTTTCTTTTGTTTTTTTTTTCTTTTTGAACCAGGAGACGTATCCAATTTTTGTAAATGGAGATAAGTTTAGGATAAAATTCTGCATCAAATATTTGCCCATTTTACCAAATCTCTGCCTTTAAAAACTTTAAGTTACCCATATTACCGCTTAA
>JASKGO010002507.1:0-12643 GCA_030556065.1 Holobus sp. GC000080
TTCAAAAATAATAGAGCACTTTGCTAAAAATACAGACACAATATTCACACAGAATTTGGCACTAAAATTAAATGCAAACTCCTTTCTTAAGGCAACAAAAATAAAATAGTTTAGGTAAATGGAAATCAATTCATGTCATGTAATTTTTTAGCAAAGTGATTTTTAAAACATTGACAGTATCAACAAAAAGTTGTCAATTACCTGTTAATTATTGCGTGTTATTCAGCTATGATAATCAATAATCTTCACTTAAATTAATCGGCAGATTGGCAATAATATTAACAAATTATTGCACTACGTGAGTCAACTTTGCCTGCTGCGAAATCATTGAAATGTTTTTCTGTCAATTCAAATGTTTTGACAGGAAATAACCCCAAAATCTTTTCAATAGAAGCGGGAAATTCAAATTTTAATTGAATTTCCAAAATATTTTTTCTTTTTTAAATAAATTACAAAACTGGGATAGAAAAGAAAATGACACACAAAAATACATTTACAATATTAATTAAACGCTTAAAAAAAACCTCTCACTACTTTTCCTTGAGTAAATTAAGTACATAATGCATGTGCTCTAAATCCGAAGCTTCTATGGGACAATTAGAAAGATGAATTGCCCGCAAACAGTCTTTAAGTTTAGTATCAAGTTGGGCGCACTTAAAGACAAGTTTGGCTTTTTGGCTGTTGCAAGCTAAGGCCCAAATTGTGACCACAACCAAAATAATTTCGCTGATGTTACTGTTAGGATTCAGTTTTGTAGCAAGAACATTAAGAAAATCAGCTAAAAACAAATTTAAATGTATTTAAGATTAAGTTAAATTAATATTAAAATGAATAATTATATACCTGAATTAATCAATCTAGTTTTGTTAGAAGGATTAAATGCGACATTTCTAAGCACTTCCAGCGCTGACAATCTGCAATCCAAGTGGTAACTTCCACAGAGAGAAATTACAACTTCCAAGCCATCAAAAGTCTTAGCAATGTTTAATTGTCCTTCTGAATATAAAGCAAATTCAGTCATAAAATCCAACCAATATCGCTCTATTTCATCCCATGGCTTTTGCCGTTTTGTATGGGCAGGATGCAATTTTGATGCACCTTGCAGGAAATTCATCTACAAATTAAATTATAACTTTTTTTTGGTAAAAAAAAATAATAAAAAAACCTTAATTAAAATAGCTCGACAATCGCTAATTTCCAAAGAATTACGTAAAATTTGGAAACACAGATTTAAAACCTCCAAATCATGTGTTTTGCTCACTTGGTCCATTTCTTTTCCAACTAAATTACAAATAGCATGCAAAAGGGAAAAATTATTTGCTGTTTTCTTAGGTCCACTGCCTGCTACTGCACTAGTTAAAGGCAAACTTTCATTAGCTAAAAGCAATAGTATTAAAAAAAAGGACTTAAAATTAATTTAAAAAAACAAACCTTCGGAGCAATCATTGGTAAATGTAGCCAGCAATCTTAAAGCAACAACCAAAAGTTTCTTCTGTATTAAAAACCAATTCCATAATTTATGGCAAACATCAGCTAAGCATAAAATAGCTGCAGCCTTTTTCACCGCTTCATTTTCAAAGATAAAATTCGTCATCAATCCTAAGACAGCTTTCAGTTCCTCCAAAATCGGAGAAATGCGTTTATTATTTGCGATACTTCTTGGACAGGATTCCAAACTTAATTTAATATAAATGGTTTTCAGCTGCTGCACTAAAATCTGCAGAAGTCCTTGTTGAAGTGCATAACTTTTGGCTTCATTTGAAGCCAATAAAAGACTTGTTAAAGTATTAAGAACCAATGTCTTTTTACTGTTTAATTGTTTTTCTTGCTTCTCCTGAGTCTCCTCAGTCTGTTTTTCCAAGCACAAATATAAAATTTCATATAGATTCAGTAAAATTTTACAAAGTTCTGCACCAGCGGTACCACGCTCAAACTTTTCCATTGAATTTTCAGTACTTTGCAAAGAAAATCCACCGAAATAAATTTTTTCAAGTGCTGAAAACTGTTCGTTTTTGTAACGATCAGCTTTGAAATTGCTTAAAGTACTGCGTGGTGTTTTAGTGGTATCTAATAAGCTTCTTACAGAATCCACACTTCTGCTTGTATCTCCTGCTTGTAAGTCATCATTTTCTTGGACATTAATTTCCGGATATTTTAATAGAGACGTTAATGAAGACAATGCCGATAATTGCAAATCTTGTGATAAGTCAGCATTAAGTGATTCGCATAATGTTAAAATAAATGATTCTTTGCTGTTGTTTTCCACAAGATTTTCCATTATTGTTTGTGGATCCAAAGCATTTTCTTTACTGGAGTGGTGTCCCATTAAAAGAACTTCTAATAGATTGAAAATGGAACACCACAATTTATTCCGCAAGTATAATAAATGTGACACGTTCGTTACTTTACAAAGAAAAAGAAAATTCAGTAAAATTATGAAAAGAAAAATAAATAAAGGACTTACTGTATAAATCTGGATTCAAAAGAGAAACCACAACCCGTAAGCAATCCCTAGTATTCGCAACAGTGGCCAAACAATTGCCATTTTTTGTGGAAATTAGCGACAAAAAATTGCAAATTGAAGTGTCCATTTCCACAGCTTCAGTATAAAAAATTAAATCCTTTGTGGATACAATTTCATTATTGGGAACTGTAACACATCTGTAAAAAAATTAATATTTAATAAATTAAATCTAAAAATTATTTAAATATGAAAATTAAAAAAGAAAATTACCTCAAAAATAACTTAACAAGTCCTAAATCCTGAATAATAATTGAAAATTTTTCCTTTTTTGGACTGATGAGATTATGCAAAAATAAAGCGACCGATTTTACCAATCCAAAAGTGGTGATGCTAAACAAACTTTGAAATTTTTCACCTTGTTCTTTACCAGTTAAGCTGTCCCAGGCATTTTTTCTGTTAAATATTTTATTATAAATGAAAAGAAAATCGTCTTCGCATTCTAAAATCAATTTAAAAATAAAATTTTCATGCAACAAACACAATTAAAAAATAGAAAATTAAATAATTTAAAAGAGTGAAATAAATAGAAATACCTCCGTTAATTGTTGATCTAAACTCTAGAAAATTAAACTGTTTTTTCAGATAAAGTTTTCCCAAAATTTCCTCGATTTCCCTGAATGTGCAATAATTTTGCAAAGTCTTTATAAATAGTTCGGGATTTCTCTAAATAAAAGACACATACAATAAAAAAAATGTTTTAAAAAATCAATTTTTTTTAACACTTACCCCAAAATTTAAATTTTTAAAATTAATATTCTCATTGAAAACAAAACTGGCTAGATTTGTAGCTAAAATAGCTGCATGTTCTCTTACTATGCTAGCCTCTTCGCAATCCGATAAAATAGACAAACTCAAATTACCAACATCAAGACCTTTTAAATTTACATCTGAAATAAAAAATATACAAAGAAAAAAAAATGTAAAAACTATAAATAAATAAAAAATGAACAAACCTCTAAGCAATTCATTTGCAATTTTACCCGAAGCTGCTAAACCAGCTATAAAATGTAATGCAGAAGCTCTCAGTACCAAATCTCTACTTTTCGCCAATTGGCACACTTTTAAAAGTGCAAACTCTTCAGAGTCATTCCCTAAGAAATGCACCTCCCAATTCTAAAACCGAAATTCAATTTCAAAATTGGAAAAAATTAACAACAAAAGAAGTACCTTAATTTTAAAATGTTGCAATTCACTCACAACATGATTAAAAATCAATATAATATGTCTGGTAATATTTAAGCCCATAAAGGAATCTAAAGACTTTCCGCATTGGAAGGCTTGCAATAACTCAAAGAGTCCTTCTACAAGTTGCACAAGCATTTTCTTGCAGACATCGCGTTCCTTGCAATTACTCCATCCAAGTGTCGAAGTAAGATGGACCAAAGCGCAAAGAATATGGTCCAAATAGGCTACGAAAAATTAAAATAAAATTTCAAAATATTTTTGCCAGTTGCGTCATCTTTTAAAAAAGCATTTAAAATCAATTCGAATTTCAGTCATCAGGGCGCACAACGCACAGTTCTCTAAAGTCTGTCACAATGAAAAGACCGAAAGGATACTTTTATCCTCTTTTTCAATGGTACGCCGAAGTTAGTGCCCATTATCCACGGGAGGTCCTTTCATTTCTTTCAATATTGATTACTACGATAATTGGTGGTTACTATTTACGCGACTCGAATTCTTCGGAAATTGCTGGATATTTTTTGCGAATTACGTCGATTTTTTGGAGTTTTTATCAGCTTAAAACTTTAAAAACTATGCCTAACACATTGAGCTTTGCTATTGGGAGTTTTCTATTTAGTGCTGGAATTTCTTGGATTATTTTGGAAAAGATAGAAGACACAAAAAGGTAACTTTTTTTAAATATTAGTTTAAAAAATTATTTTAAACGAAAAAAATGCAAATATATTTTTAGATTATCTCTATGGCCTATATTATTGCTTCTGGATTCTTCAAAAATTAAAAACATATATTATTTCATCACTTCTGGAAAAACCAAAGAGGAAATGTTAGAAAATGTACCTCAAGGATTCACCCTTTTGCTGCCAAGGATTACTTTGGATATTTTCTTAAGAATTTTGGTTATATCCATTGGAATTTTAGGTAAAAAAAAACTTAAACGAACAAAACAAAAATATAAAAAAATTATTTCAGGTCCTAATTATTTAAAAACATTTTCATTATTAGCCTGCCTAGCAATATTAATCGATTATGTAATTTTCATATTATTATTTCCTGCTTATTTGGCAATATTAATTTCCAAGAAAAAAATTACTTACAAGAAAAATATAGAAGATTTCGAAAGCCCAAATTTAGTCTTAAAAAACATTAAATTAATAATGTGCATTTGCATAACGAGCATGCATTGTTTCACTTGCATAAAGAAAAACTATTTTCATAACAATAAAAATTATGAAACCCTTTCAATATTAATTCTAACTGCCACAGTATTAAAATTATTAGACTGGATTAACAAAACTAAAGAGCATCAAACAACCAAAAATAAAATACAGGAAATAATTGCAATTAGCAAGGAAACATTGTCGGATGATGAACGAATTTTAAAGCTAGTTTATGAAAAGAAAATCCCCATGTACAGCTTGGAGAAAATTTTAAAGGATTACGAAAGGGCTATTCGTTTACGAAGAACTTTGCTTGGCATAACCAAAAATTTGCCCTATAAAAATTACGAATACGAAAAAATTTTTGGTACCTGCTGCGAAAATGTGATAGGGTATATGACAATTCCGGTGGGGGTGGCAGGCCCCTTACTTCTAGACGGAAAATTGATACAAATCCCCATGGCCACCACAGAGGGTTGTTTGGTGGCAAGTACAAATCGTGCCTGTAGGGCTTTAAGAAGCTGCGGTGTGTCCAGTTTTATTATTTCGGATGGAATGACCAGAGGACCAGTGGTAAAATTCCCAGCTTTGAAACAAGCCAGGTAATAATAAACTTTTTTTTTTATTTATTATTTAAATAATTCAAATTGAAAATTTTATAATTTAATTATGATTCATAATAGAAAATTTACATGTGAAATCCAATAATTTTTCAAATTAGCACGTTAAATTTTTAAATTTCGCGCCATGATTTAGCGCGAAATTTAAAATTTATTAGTTTCAAACTGGAAAAAAACTATGTAACTACATGTAACTTTCCTATTTTAAATTATTTTTTTTGTTATTAATTTAATTAATAAATTTTATATATATAAAAAAATAATAATTTTTACAGTGAAGCTCTTCAATGGATCAAGATAGAAGAAAACTTCAAACAATTAAAACAAGAATTTGATTCAACAAGCAACTACGCGAAATTACAGCAGATAAAACCACAATTAGCAGGTCGCATCCTTTTTTTACGATTTGTTGCCACCACAGGTGATGCAATGGGCATGAACATGCTAACAAAAGGCACGGAAATCAGCTTAAAATTCCTGCAAATGCAATTTCCACAAATGGAAATTATAAGTGTAAGTGGCAACTATTGTAACGATAAGAAACCAGCAGCAATTAACTGGATAGAAGGAAGAGGTAAAAGCGTCACATGTAACGCCCTAGTGCCCCACGAAACAATTCACCAAATACTGAAAACTGCAAGTAAGAAAATGGTAAATGTAAACTACCACAAAAACCTTCTTGGATCTGCCATTGCTGGCAGTATCGGCGGTTTCAACGCTCACGCAGCAAATATTGTAGCAGCAATTTTCATTGCCACTGGTCAGGACCCAGCGCAAACAGTAACCAGCAGTAATTGTTTAACAATTATGGAAACGCAAGAAGAAGGACTTTATGTAAGCTGTACGATGCCCAGTATTGAAGTGGGCACAGTTGGGGGCGGCACGATTTTAAAAGCGCAATCTGCATGTTTGGAATTAATGGGCGTTAAGGGCAGCGGCGAATTACCCGGTGAAAATGCAAATAATTTGGCGCGAATAGTTTGTGCAGCTGTTTTGGCTGGCGAATTGTCCTTAATTGCGGCGCAAGCAGAAGGACAACTTGGTCAAAGTCATTTGAGATATAATAGAAAAAACTCACCCATATTGTAGAAATGTTGCGCATCATTAAATTGTAAATTAGAAACTATTATTTCGATGAGTGGATGCCAGAGTTGATTGCTTTTTGAAGAAGAAGAAGTTAATTGGTCGTCGCGTATATCATACATACGATGCTGATTTGAAACACAGGAAATTATTAGGGATAAGATGGAATTCATCAGTTTGTCCATATCGTGGTCGGTGCGGTCGTTTTGCGTGCTTAATAAATCAAAGAAATAGTTTCTTGGGTTGCTTAAAGAACTGTTAATAAATTGCGCAACTAAAAAAAAAATATATAAATTTTAGAATTAAAAAAAGAAAAAACAATTCGCAAACCTGGTTTTTGATGGAAAATATCTATAAAATCTTTGAGAAAATTTAAAATTTGTGCCAAGAATAAAATATCAGCACTTTCAGAAGGTGGAGTTGTTAGGTATCCACTGAGGGATTTTTCCCAATCAAGTTCTTCGACTGGTTTGGAAAATTTCATTTTATCGTTCTTCATGAGTTGGTACAGTTTTAAACAGCTAAAAAAATTAAAATTTCAGTTTGTTTGAAAATAAAAATAAAATAAAGAATTAAAAAAAAATTAAATTACCAGGACAACAGTTGAATGGAATTTAAAATTTCCAAACTGTTGCTTTTCTCATAGACTACTGCTAAATGTTTCTGAATAATACAATCCAAAGATGTTGACTGAACAATTAGTAAATCGTTTTTAGCAAGACGTAATTTTTCATTAAAACTAATTTGTGGTCCGTAATAAATTTCCTCATCTAAAATATTTTCAAACCCTTGGAACCATTCTAAATTCCAATGAATTTGTAATGATTTAAAGAACCACTTATTTTGCAACAAATCTAAAATTAAAATCAATTTTCCATTAACAAAAAAGAAAAAGAAAAAAAAAAAAAGTAAAAAATTACCATCGATTGAAGGGGGACAATTTTCGCTAATATTTCCGTGCATTTTACTCAAAAAAGGAACCTTTAATTTATTAATTAAAAGCTGTAAAATGCTTAAATCATTTTGTAATGGGCTTCCTCTTATTTGTAGAAAGAATACCAAGAAAAACAATAATATAGATCCATCCTGTTTGACTCGTTCTTCAGTACAAAACATAAACATGCCTAATTTTTAATGCAAAATTAGTGAAAGAAAATAATTAAATAGAATTTTTTTTATTACCTCTTAGGATGTAAGTGAAAAATTCCTCGCTATTGCAAATCTGTTGAGACATTGAGGAATTGTACAAACAAAGGTTCTTCAAAATAGCCAAACATGGAATTAATGTATCGGGATATTCAAGGCAATTGTCTTCAATTAGAGCTCCATTCATTAAATTTTTTACAATTGTTAGGCCACCTTTTTCCAAAAATGAAGAATGCATCAATGGATCGTCCATCATTACCGCTATCTGAGTAATTGCTGATCTTCTAATTACTGGTTCAACATTTGTGGAATTTAATAAGTCCAAAACTTGTAAAAGACTGCTTGGCTATTCGTTTTTTTTTTTTGTATGGAAAAAAATATATAAAAAATTGTAATTTGTAACATTCTAAAAATAATATTTAAAATGTTATATACCTGATAAAAATGCTGTGTTGACTTTAGTAATTTATAGTCTATCGGACGTTCCAAATGAGTAATTAAAGCCAAAGATTTATCATTTAAATTATTTAAATTAGGATTTAAATTTCGGGATTTATTTTTACTGCATAGAATCCAAATTATGCGACTAATTGCTTCCTGTTTTACTTCAATATTGTCCACAAATAAGAGCCCAATATTACATCGCAAAACCTTTTGAAATTAAATTTAATTGTTATTTAAATAATAAATAAAAGAAAAAAAATTTAAATGACAAAAATAAAAATACCTCAAGTTCGGGTAATTTTAAACTGGAACTTCTATCAGGATCCAAAACACTTAAAATCAGTCGTCCCAAAGTGGTTTTATTGTGGGCATAGCAAACCAAAATTGGCAAAACTGGAGTTAATGCCACAACAACTTCGTTCCATATCTCTTCGCATACCAGAATTTTACATTTTAAAATATGCATTAAAATATCCTCCGAACAACTTTGCACCTAAATTTAATTGTTTTTATATTTTTAACAAAATAAATCAAGAAAAAGAATATTAGAAAATAAAGAAGTGAAATATTACCTCTGAATCTTCGTCGTTCAGACCATAAACGATGAATTCAAATAAAATTTTGCTCCTTAAAAGAAATAAAATTTGCGAGCCAGGAGCACTGCATTTTGAAATATTTAATTTCGCCCCAATAGTCTTATGAATTTTTTTCCTGCATAATTTATAAGCCGCCAATTTGATTTTTAAGTTTTTATGTGATAATACTGCTACTAAAACTTCTAAAACATGAAAACATTAAAAATGTGGCAAAATAATTAAAATTAAATATTTAAGAAATACCTGTAATATCAGTCATAATTATTTCATCGAAAGAATTCATTGAAAGTTTTGAACTGCACAAATCAATGAAATTCCTTACAAATTCAATGTCTTCATGCAATTGCAAAGAAAGCAATGACTTTTTTACCAAACTTACAGTCTTAGTAAATGGTAAAGTTTTAAAGGTTCTACTAAATTCCACAGCAGCTGTTATAGATTGACAAAGAGCCGAAACTTTTTGATAAAATTCAAAAGTTTGGTCTTCATTTTCATTGGTAAAATTCTAAAAGAAAAATAATAACAATAAACAATTATTTTTCAAGCTAATAAATTAAATGATTTAGAAAATTTAATTACTTTTATAATTCTCAGAAGGGTTTCTTGCAAATCCGGATAAATTCTAAACATTACAGGATCTAAAAGGCTCTGAGTTAAAGCATTTTTCAGTCCTATAGGTAAAACTTGACGACTTTTTTCAGCAGGAATTAAATAATCAAATAACAGCGTAAAATTATACAGTAAATTCATGTAAATTATACGCATTTCTTCGTTCCAGTCTTCAGACATTACACAAAGTCTTGAAAATACAATTTAGAAAACTAAAATATTAAATAAGTAAAAAAAAATACCTGAAGTGATTTAAAATCTCAGAAATTTTTTGAAAAGTCTCACTGAATTTCCTTAGAATAATTTCTGATTTTTCGTGAGATGATTGCCAAATGCATCTCTTCACAGACAACTTTAAAAGATTTATGCACTGCTTGAAAAGATCTAATGATGCATTGATACCGACCTAAAAGCGTACAAAAAAAAAATTTAAAAAAAAGAATATAATTAAATACGCAACAAAAAACAAACCAAACATTTCTTCCTTTTAAAATCCGAAGAAGGCATTAAATAATCGACAACACAATTAATGCAATTTAGTGAAAACTGAGGAATATTAATTTGTTTTTTCATCAATGCTAAAGTATCAGCAATTGTTTCATTTTCACTACTGTCGGAACCAATAGAACTTTGTTCTTCAGCACTGCTTAACTGATCAGGATAATTCTAAAAATTATAAATTCATTACAAAGCAAATAAAATTATCAAATAGTACGGCAAAAACTAACATTTAGCTTTAAATTATGAGCACAAGGATCGCTGTAAAAATGCACTCTTTGAATTAATTTCGTGCAAAGTTTATTTAGGCTTTTTAAAATTGCTGTGGCAATCCTAGATGAAGGACAGGACCATAACAAGTCATGAAACAACTAAAATTATAAATTATTAGGTCATTTTAATAGATAATATTAAAAAAAATGTATACCTTTACAATGTTGGGACGCTGTAAGAAAACTTCAGCGGCAAAATCTTCGATTAAAATATTGGAAAAAAATTCGCAGGAATTTAAAATAGCCACAGGATCGTCCCCAGTTCGTAAAGTTTCTTCCACAGATACCAAAACATGTAAATCAGATGAAGGCAACCATTGCCATGGCAAAACAAGAAAGTGAAATGGATATTCTTCAGTGGAAAAATATTCCAAAGCAGGGCCACTTCTAAAAAATTAATAATTAAAACATTTAACAACTTTCAATATTAAAAAAATAATTTAAAAATACCGGTTGGAATAAAGGGGTTGTTCTGAATTTGTAACTAATCCTTCGATGGTTGTTGCTGTTGGTTCAACTGAACAATCATTACTTCTATAACTTAAAACAGATTCTCCCAATTCCAACGGAGGCACAATTTGTGCATTGTTTTCTAAAATTTCTAATACATCATCTACAATTTTTGTGTTCTTCTCCTGGACTATTTCTTTAACATTTAAGAATTTTTGCTTTAAAGCCAAAGACCCAAACAGGTCAATTAATAAGCTGCCTGTTTCATTCTAAAATTAAATAATAAATTAATAATTACTGAAGTATTAAAAAATAAAAATAATGTACTTGTAGGATCCTTTTTAGTAATTTTAAGACTTTTTCTTCGTGCCAAACTGGTTGAATTTCAAACCAGTCCAACAATTTTGTCATTAATTCCTTGCTCCTGGCTATTTCATTATCATAAAGGACACCTCTCTCCAATTTGGAAACAATATTTAACAGGGCCCTTTCTCTAATTTCAGGCAATTTATGCCCTAAAATGAAAAAATAAATAAAAGATTTAAGGTTAAATAAAACCAAACAAAACATTACCAAGTTTTACTATTTGCGAAGATGAAATTAATTTCTCCCCCATGGTTTACACTCTTCCTTTGGAACTTTTTAACTTGACGAATAATAAGTCAGAAAACTTCTATAATATAGAAAAAAATAAATTAGCTTCTTGAAAAACAGTTACAAAATATTTAAAAGGCATCACCTTGCTCGCTCACCCTTTACTTGACCTCCAGGTGTCTATTGTCAGTTGATTGAAGCTTTGAAGCGATCACGAAGCGATTAAAATTCAATTTGAAGCTTCGAATTGCGCATGTCGTTGATCAAATTCAAAGGTCCGTTATTTTACTGGCCTCTTAGAAAGTTTCAAAACATTTTTATGACGGCTCGATTGCTATAAACAAATAATTACATAATTAAAAACAAAAAAGAATTGGTTTGGTAATGTGCCCTCCGCCACCCCCATCAAGTAACTTAAAATAGTTAATATTTTAAATCATTTGATGGCCACATTACATTACCTTCTTTACCAAACCAATTTTTTTGCATTTAATTATTAAACGAATTAAATTATATATTCAAAAAATACAAGAAATTAATCAAAGAGAAAGAAACCTAAGGGTTTAGCTCTATAAGAGAAGATTTAATTAATGAATTTTACATCAAAAGAATTGATTAAGAAGTAATGGACCCACCACTAACCCCCACCAAATAATTATTAATAACTGCTACAAAACAATTATTAATAATAATCCAATGGACACATTACTTATCACTTCTTAATCATTTCTTTTTATATTTATTTATTATAAGGATACATTAAAAAATAACAATGACAAAAACCAAATGAAGAATTTTTAGATGATACCAACGAAGGGATTTGATTAAGAAAAGCAAAAACAGAGTGTATTAATTAATAACAAAAAGCAATGGCGGTGCAATAATTAATAAGCGAAGCATCCGAAACCTAAAACAGACAAAATATTAATAACAAGAATAAGAAAAGAAAATTCTAAAAATAAATTTAAAACTAACAAAAAAAGCATGCCGGACAGGATAACGAAAGGATAAAAACTGAAAAACCCGATTCGTTATTTTCCGATAAACGCGCGCGAAAAATAAAACACACATTTTAATTTTAAGCAAATTATTTAAAATTTAAATAAATAAGCACTTTTATCACTGAGTATCCATCATGATAAATCCATAGACCTAAAATTAACAATATAAATGTTTTACAATACCGTAAGAAAATTGATTAATTAGAAAGAACAAAGAAGTCCTATGATTTCCTCTAAGAAAAATCTGAAACAGAAAAAGAAATGTAGTAAAAAGGGAAAACTAAACCACAAATGAAACAACATCAAATACATAAAATATAAAAATCTTATATCTAGCTAAAAGAGAAAGAGAAAATTAGCTTTGAGGGGTCCCCACCCCCACTGAAAACATAAGAAAAATGAAATAATAATTAATAGCGGAAACGAGAAAAAAGTTTAAGCCCAACAACAATGCCTAACATGCC